>PVKC010002223.1:28727-44875 GCA_004027635.1 Crocidura indochinensis
GCATTTTCATATCTATAATCTAGGGTCAAGGGTATGCCTGCCCTTCTTTGACACTTTACCTATCCCTGCCTTATTATTCTAGGTACCAAAGATAAGCAGAACAACTAGTATCTGTCTTTCTCTTGACTTACTTCACTTAATATGACATCATCTGTATATTACTTCTAAATAAAACTAACATTGATTTAGCACACACTCTGTGCCATTTATACTGTGTCTGTTGATCTAAATGCAGAACCAATGCTGTTCAAAAGCCCAATTCATTTACATTAATGTCACATGCCAAAGGTAAGTGAGAGTTTCTCTGCCCATGCCCAGACAGATAAATGGTTTTAGAATTTCCTTAGCCTTATAAGTAAACCTCATTTTTGAAACATCTAAAATTTCAAGACTTAACAATTTTTAAACTTGAGGGTCTGTATAATATTTTCCATTTTCATTTCTTTCTTTTCAAACTTGGTTTGAGTTCATGTCAATTACTATGTTCTAATATTTTCCATCCCTTTACTCTACTCTCTGCTAAACTTTCCTGAGTCATAGATAAATAATATTACTCTGGTACCCATAGATTTTCAATGGATTTTCATGGTTTATGTTGGGTAAATACTTCTTCATGAATCACTCAGAGCTCTTGACACAATTATGATACATTATGGATATATATATATATACATCATTGATTATCAGGATATTATATATAATCACACAACTAACTTTATGTAGTGATTTATACCAAAAGTAGATTCTCAGTATAGTAAGAACTGAACATGTCTTCAATAGATAAAGTAAAAAGAGCTATGTTTAACTTTACAACCAGAGATGTCTAGAGGGAAAAAATAAAATTTATCTTGACTAGAGATATTGTGAATATTATCAGCTAAGCAGAGAAGCTAATGGGTTGAAAATTTCAACAAAGACTCAGATTTTCACGGATTATATATCCTTGTCATGATTCCTTGTTTCCAGAATCAATGTATTGCTTCCTTCATTTGTTTGGACTTTTGAGAGTTGAGAGCTAATTAATCAGAAAACTTTATTTTACAAATGACAGAAATCCAACTGAAATGATTTAAACAAAAATGGAAATTTGCGGGGCCTGGGAGATAGCATGGAGGTAAGGCGTTTGCCTTTCATGCAAAAGGTCATCGGTTCGAATCCCGGTGCCCCATATGGTCCCCCGTGCCTGCCAGGAGCAATTTCTGAGCATGGAGCCAGGAGTAACCCCTGAGCACTGCCGGGTGTGACCCAAAAACCAAAAAAAAAAAAATGGAAATTTGCTCATATAACCTAAAGGTCAAGGTCAAATGGCTGGTGATATCTAGGTGACCAAATGATGTGAAGACATTATTTATAACTTTTAATTCTACTTTTGCACTATAGCATCAAGATGATGACTATAGCATAACACCATCAAGAGGATTCAAAATTAAAACCTTCTATCTTCCTAAATTACTTCTTATTTACCATAGCTATTATGAAAGCACGCCACTGTTGTAGCAAAAAGAAGTTCTGGTAGAATCATGGTCCATGGAATAATATGTGCAAGTACCCATCCTGAACTGACCATAGAGTTGTCAGAACATGTGAGTTATCATTGACTAGTCTTAGATTACATGACAGCTAGATTCAAGATATCAGCCTTATCTTTGCAATATGGAAAAGTGAGGGATAACCCCTTCAAGGAAAAGTAGGGTTTTTAATGCCAATCAAGAGCAAATAGATGCCATGTGAGAAAAAAAGTGAAGTCCAGTGTAAAAAAATCATGATACAGTGAAATGAGATGGAGTTGGTCAGGTGCTTGTAGTGCTATGACAATTTCTATGTGCTGTCCCTTCTTTGACCAGTAAGGATATCCCTCTGCATTTTTACTCATTACCCCCTTGTCATTTTGCTTTGTAATCAGTGATACTTTCCATGATCCTATCACTTAGACAAGAAGGTAGCATCAACTATCTTCTGGATTTCCTATGGAGAATTAATATTAGGAGTTCCTGAAAGCTCCAAGATAATTCAACTCTGCAGGTAGTGTTAAGAATCAAATGGCCAAAAGACACATGAAAAAAATGTTTCACGTCACTAATCATCAGGGTGATGCAAATCAAAACTTCAATGAGATACCATCTCACACCACAGAGACTGACACACATCACAAAGAACAAGAACAATCAGTGCTGGTAGAGATGTGGAGAGAAAGGAACTCTTATTCACTGCTGGTGGAATGATGCCTAGTCCAACCTTTATGGAAAACAATATGGAGATTTCTCAAAAAACTGAAAATTGAACTCCCATATGATCCAGCTATTCTACTCCTAGGGAAATACCCTAGGAACACAAAAATAAAATACAGTGTTGAGAATCATTGGAGAAGGAAAACACTTGATTTTCACCACCAACACATACAAATAATACTTAAATATTAATAGTAACTATTTTCTTGAACATAGTAATCTGTGTTTTGAAATGAGAACCTAAGCCAATTATTTTTTCTGATAATGACCACAGATTTTTCAAGAGAGAGGAGTAATATTCTTAATTTGAACATTCAATCTCTTTCTCCCCTCACCTTCATGATATTCTTTTTACAATTCTTTTATAAAATAGAAGACTGACTGTAAAGGACAAAAACAGGCTCAATATGTACTTTTAAGATGGTTTATTAATTTAAGAGAAGACTTGCTTGCCACAGGAACAATTCTTACTATGCACCACTCCTATCTATTCATGGTTTTATTTCTTTGGAATTTGAGTCAACCAATGTAGTGAAGTTTCTGAAATATCACAGATAATTTCTATAGCTCACTTTTATCCTAACTTAAAATTTTGAGAAGACTTAAATGGAATAAGTTTCTATGTAGCTCCCCTCTTTGTGTTTGTTTTTAATAAAGTTTTCTATTTACTGTTTATAATACTATTGATAGTAATGTGAAAGTTCTATACTGTTGCTTCACCACACTCTGTACCAGAGTGTTAGTAATTCCCCCACCCACTGCCTCCAGGTGTCCTCTCAAGCTATCAACCAATTCCATGCCCCCATTAGCAAAATTATTTCTTTTTTATTAATATCTTTATTTAAACACCTTGATTACAAATATGATTATTGTTGAATTTCAGTCATGTAAAGAACACCCCTCTTCACCAGTGCAGCATTCCCATCACCAGTGTCCCAAATATCTGTCCTCCCCACCTCACCCCTGCCTGTACTCTAGACAGGCTTTCTACTTCCCTTATTCATTCACATTTTTATGATAGTTGTCAGTGTAGTTATTTCTCTAATTGCATTCACCACTCTTTAAGGTGAGCTTCATGTCATGAGCTGGACCTTCCAGCTCTCCTCTTTGTCTCTGAGGCTTATTGCAAAAATGTCTTTTATTTTTCTTAAAACCCATAGATGAGGGAGACTATTCTGCATATATCTCTCTCCCTCTGACTTATTTCACTCAGCATAATGAATTCCATGTACATTCATGTATAGGAAAAGTTCATGATGTCATCTCTCCTGACGGATGCATAATATTTCACTGTGCATATGTACCACAGTTTCTTTAGCCATTCATCTGTTGAAAGACATCTTGGTTGTTTCCAGAGTCTGACTATTGTAAACAGCATGACAATGAATGTAGGTGTGAGGAAGGGATTAGTAAAGTCATTTCTATAGGCCATTTTTCATTTTCTTATTATGATTCTTTATAGTTCACCTGACAGAGATCTCTTAGTATCTGACATCCTTTGATTTGCCTCACTAGACTGCAGAATTTTAAGTTTTCTAAGAACTGAGATATATTCCACTTGTACATACCAGTTTCTTTATCTACTCATCTTTCTTGGGCACTTGAATTGCTACTGGATCTTGTCTATTGTGAAGGCTGCTGAAATAAATATAGGAAAGCAAATGTCTTCTCTAATTACTGCTTTGGGGATAGATTCCAAGAAGTAGAATTATTGGGCCACATAAATTTCAATATTTAATTTTTCAAGAACTCTTCATGCTTTTTCCTGATAAGACGGGTGACATTTCCACCAATAATGGATAGGGGCTCCTTTCCCAAATATCACAGATTTTTCAGTTAAGTGACTTCTGATTGCAGTTTTCTCATACCATTTTTCATACTTTCTGATTCTCTGTTAAGTCTATTTTAGAGTTGCCATCAGTTCATAAAACAACAGACTTGCCATGGTTACTTTGAACCTGTCATTTGGGAGGTTATAGAACTGATTAATGCTGAGAGACCTTCCTGAGCTATTATCTTCACTATAGATTACATACCACATATTGAAGGCTGGAAAAAAATAAAAACCTAGTATTGTGCGATCTGGATGGAAATCTTAAATTCATGTTTACCACTTCTATAATGCTACATTTCTTTTATTAAAACTCAACAGCTTGGAGCCTGAGCAATAGTACAGCAGGTAGGACTTTTGCCTGGCATATAGATGACCCTGGTTAGATCCCCAGTATTTCATATGGTTCACAAGACTGCCAGTGTTTTATTTTCTTTTTTGTTCATAATATCTTTATTTAAGCATCATGATTACATGTTTGTAGTTGGGTTCGGTCATAAAAAAAACACCCCCCTTCACCAGTGCAATATTCCCACCTTCAATTCCCCCCACCTCCTTCCTCCCACACTCCCTGCCTGTATTCGAGATAAGCATTCTACTTCTCTCACTAATTAAAATGTTCATGGTCATTGTTAGTGTAGTTATTTTTCTTTTATTTTTTTAGTGTAGTTATTTTTCTGACTGCACTCGCCACTCTTTGTGGTAAATTTCATATCATGAGCCGGTTCCTCCAGTTCTCAACTCTATAGTCTCTGGTTATTAGTACAATAATGTCTTCTATTTTTCTTAAATCCCATAGATGCTTGAGATGATTATGTGTCTATCTCTCTCCCTCTGACTTATTTCACTAAGAATAATAGTTTCCATGTCCATCCATGTATATGAAAATTTCATGATTTCATCTCTCCTGATGGCTGCATAATATTCCATTGTGAATATGTACCACAGTTTTAGCCATTCGTTTAGCCATTATGTTGAGGGTATCTTGCTTGTGTCCAGATTCTGGCCATCATAAATTGCACTGTAATGAATATAGGTATGCAGAAGGCATTTTTGTGTTGTGTTATTGTGTTCCTAGGGAATATCCCTAGGAATGGTATAGCTGGATCATAAGGGAGTTCAATTTCCAGGTATTTTTTTAAGTAATCTTCATATTGTTTTTCATAAAGCCTGGAATATGGCTACATTTTTGTTGTATTCTGCTACTACCAAAACTTTGCAGCACAAATCATTACTGAATCCCTGCTATCAGAGTTCCCAAAAACCTCTTCCTGGCCCTGTTACTTCAATCCTTGTGTTAGAGAAGCTGGCATGTCATAGTCATTCTTACTTTTTTCTTCAATGAATTCTTTCCAAAACTAGGTAGATATTTTCCTTGCAATACATGATGGGAGATGACATGGTCTCCATTTGCACCTGATACAACCCATGGTTTTTTGCCTGCCCCCCATTCACCTGAAATGCTAGCAAGTCATTTTCCTGCCTGTTACACAGCTGTGCGTCTCATCGTCTCATTGACATGAATTCTGGCAGGTTTTAGCCAGCCTCCCACAAAGTCCTCTAAGACTTATGCAGGTAAAGATTCAGACAGCTGAGTCAATTATAAGATGAGGTCAGAGAACCTGAATAAGCTGCCTGCATACTTCATATCAGGCATTCCAGGTTTGATCCCTAGAGCCACATATGCTACCCATGTACTATCAACAGCAGTTTCCAAGCACAGAGTCGGGAACAACCCATGGGCATTTGCTGGGTGTGAACCCTAAACCAAAACCAAACATGATGTCATGTATTATGACTATAGTCAGGACTCCTGAGTCTTGGAGTACAGAGTTTGAATTCTTGCCCCAACACTTACTAGCTGCAGTCATTCAGCTTAAGAAAGGCAAGCTCTCCAAACTTAACTTTTATCATTTCTAAAATGAGGACAGCAATATAGTGATACAGAAAGAACTTTCTCAATGATTTTGGGAAGTTTTAGAGAATAACACAGAAATCATCTGACATAGAGTAAGCTGTTTATAAATGCTAGCTATTATGACCTGCACAACAACCATGATCTCCAGTTCCAAAGGTCTGTCTGAGGGGGCCGGGTGGTGGCGCTGGAGGTAAGGTGCCTGCGCTAACCTAGGACGAACCACGGTTCCATCCCCCGGTTCCCCATATGGTACCCCGTGCCTTCCAGGAGCGACTTCTGAGCGAATAGCCAGGAGTAATCCCTGAGTGTCACCAGGTGTGGCCCAAAAACCAAAGGTCTGTCCGAGACAATTGCAACAGAATGGGTCTCCTGGAAACATAACAAAAGATGCTATCCTAGGCTCCATCCTAGATCAGTGCAAAGACCAAGACCACCAACCACAGAAGACGGATTAAAATGACACTGAGGGAACAGAACTTCTAGAACCACAAAGAAAGACTTCATCATAAGTTCCACCCCTTGACCTGTGCAGATACCGAGATCTCTAGATACAGAGGTCTGATTTTATCACCCAGGATGGAGCAGAAGTCTTCCAAACACCACGAAAGCACCAAGGGGAGAGTAAATGAACCTGAACGGAGTCTATAGTTAATCCCATGACAATATACTCCAAGGGTGGAGAAACCCTGTATCTCTTAGGCCAAGGGGATTCCTTTTCAAATGACCCCAAATTATACTGTGCCTGTGCAGGAAGGAAAAAAAAAGGCAAAAAGCACAAAACAATTTATTTATTTGTTTATTTATTTATTTATCTAACTTTTGTCAATTTCTTTGTTTTGGTGTGGTTATTGAAGTTGTTGTCTCCATTTATATTTTTTTTCTTCTTTTCTTTCTTTATGTGCTCTGCCATGTTTTTTTTTATCTCAAGACAATGGCTTTTATGGGGTGTTTATCTTTATTGTTGGAGTGCTCAGTGGATATTTTATTTGACACTTCTTTTTATACTGTTGGGGTGTTTCACCTTCTTTTTCCCCTTCATATCTCAAACCGATGATGAGAGCCTCTAGAAGAACTCCGCCCATTTTCAGTGTATTTAATTTTTACCCCAGTTTATTAATTTTCTCTTCTTCAAACAAAACCACATAACTTGAACTATCTAGTCCCGCCTCCCAATTAGAGGGGGAAATAAGGGAGGCACCAAGACCAAACAGGTGTAAGACCACTAAGTAGTAAGCAAGGCACAGAGGGGACCACATATTCTAGCAGCCCCAGGGGGGAGGGAGGAGGATATGGGAGGTAGGATGGGAATGGAGGTGGAGGGAGGACAATTCGGTGATGGGAATTCCCCTGATCTTATGTTAATATGTACCTAAAATATTATTGTCAACAATATGCACGCCACTATGATCAAAATAAAATTATATTAAAATGCTAGCTATTATATTAAGATGCAGTCCTGGAGATTTTTTTTCTGATTAAAATAAACTCGCACTCACTTCAGCAGCACATAGAGTAAAATTGGAATGATACAGAGAAGATTATCATGGCCCCTGCGCAAGGATGACATGCAAATTCGTGAAGCGTTCCATATTTTTAAAAATAAAATAATTAAACTCTTCATCTACGAGAAATATCAAGACACTGAAATAATACATGTAAACAATTATTTCAAAGAAGTATCTAATATTATTTTAAAATGGTAATGCAGAATTTGAATATTAAAAGTTAAAAAGCTTATAAGTCTCATTAAGTGCCCAACTTCGATATAATTTTATAAAAGTTACCATAGTTTTTTTTTTTTTGGTTTTTGGATCACACCCGGCAGTGCTCAGGGGTTACTTAAGTTACCATAGTTTTAGTGATCAAAGTTTTCTGATCTTCCTATGAGTTTTTCAAGGAAGTTTTAATTAATATCAAGTGTTTAAATGCTTAACTTCTTATATATACATATATATACATATATATTGATTGGTTAGTTATAGCCTTTTACAATGCCCGCATGTCTTTATAAAAACAATATATTTTTTAATAATTTATGACTAAAGGCTCTCCTTCATAGCAAGTCACTTAGCTGGGACCAAGGCCTCTAAAGATTCTCTCTGTGAGATAATAACACCACCAACTTAACAAAGCAGTTTTGAAAACCAGATGAGAGAGCAGATCAAAGGGCTATGCAAATGATAAAGTTCTGCATAAATTCTATGCTTCTGTCGCTGTGGGGCTGCTACAGCAGCTGACTGAAAGGCGCTGAGTCCTCATCACAAGAGATCCTTATTAGAGACACAATGTATGATTAAGAGCCATGGGAAGCGAGTTCTCCTAACTGCAGACTAGGAAGAGTGACCAAGAAAATAATCCCTGTCTCCCCTTGCCGATGGACAGGAGAGGAAACAAGTTGGACCAGATAAGGGCACTGTGGACAGGGGCAGGCTTAGTTGAATAGACAGTTCAATAATGATCAGGATTCTTGAGAAAAGTTGCACAGGAAGTTGAGTATGAGATAAATCTAAAAAAAGAAAGTGGATGGATGATAGAGTAGGGTCACTGGATAATGTTTAGTTGTTTTTATTTTCTATTTTCAACCCACAACCATTCTATTGGTTGTGAACATATATTATTATGCTCAGTGTTATTTTATCAGATCTCCAAAACTCAAAATGAAAAATGTCCACAGATTTATCTGCCTGTCCTTAAGTTTCTGTTTATTTTGCAGCAGGCCAGAAAGAATAAAGTATGAGGCAGAAAGAGGTCTGAAAAGAATCTCATGCCCTAGCAGCATGATCAGAGTGGAGGTGATTTGGCAGATAGAGAAAGCAAGAAAGGAGTTCTGAAAGTGCAGGCAGACTGGGGTAGAAACCAGGGAAATAAAGGAAGATAAATTACTGTCGGTGCCAATTTGCGGGGCCATGAAACCCGAGTCCTCTAGATCCACCTTCCTGGTGAGTCCTCTGACTCCAAAACATTAGGAAGGAAAACCGATGCCCATAAATAACTGTGGCAGGGTAACTGCAAAATGGGATACATGCTTCGACTATATTAAAGGCAAAGTGTCTTTCCTGACAAAGCAAAAATATGGCTTTCCACACCTACACAGAAGTTTCACGCATGGTTCCATGTCGGAGTTTGAGAAATTGCAATGGGCATGTTGCAAAAAGGTGTTCGGAGCTTTACCAGCTGGGTGGGGGAAGAGAAACAAGGCAGTTCTGTGAACAAGGAAGAAACAGAGGATTTCACACCTTCACATCTTATATTCCATCAGAGAGGCAACCAGGCTGGATGTGATTATCTTAGGAATGATGGTCTCATTTGGGACATTGGTGGTAGGAACATTGCACTGGTGAAGGGGGGTTCTTTACATGACTGAAATCATACAACTACAATCATATTTGTAATCCTGGTGTTTAAATAAAGATAAAAAAAGAGTCAATGGATGATCTTTACTCAACCCTAGTTAGCTACTAATTCTCAGTAATGCTCTGGATATAACGCTCCTCTTGATTAAGGTCGAGCCCTATGACCCTTTAACCAATTCATTTTGGCCTCTCAAAAACCATCGACCTAACTGTGATCATTAAAGATTAGACCAGAACAACTAACCCGCTTGAGCAAGTGAAGCCAGATCTAGCTGTAAATGAAAAAGGAAAAATAGCTATTACTTATTAAAGTCAGGTGACAGTAAACAGAATAATTTTTTTTAAAAAAAAACAGCTGAGGAGCTAGAGTGATACAGCATAGCAAGAGGGCGTTTGCCTTGAAGCAGCCAACCACATGGACTCTGGTTTGATTCCCGGCAACCTATATGGTCCCCCAAGCCTGCCAGGGGCAGTTTCTGAATGCAGATCCAGGAGTAACCCCTGAGCGCCACTGAGTGTGACCCCAAAGCCAAAACCAACACCAATCCAAAGTAAAATACACAGCAGAAACATTAAAAATACAAGCCAAGGAGCCGGAGAGACAGCATGGAGGTAAGGCATTTGTCTTTCATGCAGAAGGTCATTGGTGCAAATCCTGACACCCCTCCCCCCAAAAAATACAAGCCAATTATGCTAATGTCCTAAAACTTTTCAATTGAGAGCAAAGCTGAATAAAAATGTTTGCAACCCAGCTCCATTTTTTTTTATTTCTTTTGGTTTTGGGACCACACCCAGTGGCACTCAATGGTTACTTCTGGCTCTGTGCTGAGACAGACTCAGGGGATCATATGGGATACTGGGGATCGAACCAGGATTGGTAGCATGCAAGGCAAACACCCTAATGCTCCAGTTCCAGCTTCCCCACCCCACTCCCGCTGCTCCATTCTAACCAAAATACCAAAATTCCCACTGGAGCCAAGAGTCTTCTTTCTTAAATGTAGGCTGTCAAGCCCTGGGGATAGTTTCGGAAAGGTTGTACAGCAGTGATTGATGCTTGAACACACCAAGTCCACATTCACATGCAATGTCTGTGCAATATTGTGTGCCACAACTCCAAAATCCTACCTCTACATCTCCCTGAAAAGGGGGAGGAGAAGATATAATGACATGTAGAGATATAATGACATGTAGAAGATATAATGACATGTGTCATGTAGAGTTCTCACTTAAAGAAGTATTTGGATAGAAAAGTAGTGGAGATAGTAATAGGGCAGAATGGGAGACACAGGAGCAAGAGGCACAGAGGCAGGGTTGAAGAGATACAGAGAGATGGAGAGACAGAGATATAATGGAGATAGAATGAAAGGAGCAGAAAGGCATATGATGGCAGACCACTGAATCTGTGAGGTAGGTCAGTAAACAAGAATATGAGGCTGACTCTTGGAATAGAAGACAGTAAAAGGCAGAGAGAAAAAAGGAAGAAACAAGCATAGTAATGGGGTAGGGTATGAATCATATCAAAATGAGGGTGAAGATACAAAAAACAATTCTTGCCCTGGAAAAAGTGAATGGAATCTCTGAATGATCAAAGACGATCATTTCTAACATCCTTAGAAAGGGATAATAAGCCCATCTGTTGAAAATTTAGTCATAGGCTTATTTGTATATATCAGAATAAATGGAATTTCTTCTAGACCATTGATTAGTCTCTCTCCTTCCAACCCTCTCTTAAATGATGGTCTCCCTTGGTGGTGCCATTCCCATAAGTCTCTGCAGGATTAGAGGAGAAGCATATCATATCAGAGATTGAATTTTTGGGGCCTTGCACATGCTAAATATATGTATCACAACTTTGAGTTATTTCCTTGCATTGGGCCCCTCATTCTTAAAGAATCCTAAAGTTTCATTAGCTTATATCTGTGTACTCATAACTTGCATTTCACTCCTGAGTGAAAATATACATCCAAACTCCTAATAAAAGAATTTAAGTTAGGGGCTGGGCTGTGGCGCTGGAGGTAAGGTGCCTGCCTTACCGCGCTAGCCTTGGATGGACCACGGTTCAATCCCCCGTGCCCCATATGGTCCCCCAGGCCAGGGGTGACTTCTGAGCGCATAGCCAGGAGTAACCCCTGAACGTCACTGGGTGTGGCCCAAAAACAAAAAAAAAAGAATTTAAGTTAGACTCCTTTGACATATTTTTATAATATTTCTAGTTGCATTTTTTTTGGTGTTTGGGGTTACACCCAGCAATGCTCAGGGGTTACCCTGGCTCTATGATCAGAAATCACTCCTAGCAGGCTTAAGGGACCATGTGGGATCCTGGGATTCGAACAATCGACCTTCTGCATGCAAGGCAAATGCCTTACCTCCATGCTATCTCTCCGGCCCCTCTAGTTGCATTTATAAAGCACCTCAGAGAAGTTATCAAAGTCAGTAGAGGAGAACTTTGTGGTATTTTACATACATATTCATTTCCCAGCTTAAATAACATAATTCTCAGTGAAAACAGTTAGATTATACCACAATGCAATCGGCTACCTGATTGTTAAGGTAAGCCTCGAAATCAGTGAAATATAGAACCTAGAGGTTATAAATAAATATTTTCAATCTAAATAGCATAATATGCCACATTCTTACATTTTCAAAGGACAGGTGTATAAACCATCCATTGTAACCAAGCTTAAATATGTTTGAGCCTGGAGTAGTGGTACATATATAAATAGCCAGGGAGGAGTCCTAAAGTGCTAGCTAGAGCAATAGTTCAGAGCAGGGGCCCTCAAACTTCTTAAACAGGGGTCCTGTTCTCCTCACCATAGGAAGGCTGGACTATAGAGTTAAAAATAGCTATGAACAAATTCCTATGCACAGTGCACGTATTGTATTTTGAAGTTAAAAAAATATAGGAACAAATATATTCAAAATGAAGAACAAGTAAAGTAAAATCAACAAACTTACCAGTATTTCAATGGGAACTAAGGGCCTGCTTTAAGAAGTCTTGGTAGTTTGAATTTTGGTAGTTTGACAATTTGAGGACCATTTCCAGACTGAGAGGAATCAAGGTACAGAGAAAAGGGGGGAGTCAGAGAGTACGGAGCATATCACAGACATGCACACTTTGGGCCAGGGATGAGTTAGCTGCTAAGCAGAGCAGGCAGTGGTGGCAAAACAAAACAAAAACAAACAAACAAACAGCAGGATGTATAAATGTCCTTGGCAGGCTGCATGTGGCCCATGGGCCTTAGTTTGAGGACCCCTGGTTCAAAACCTGCAGCACCTCCTATCTTTCCTTGTTATAAAATTGAAATGCATCTTATTTTAGCATATTTTCCAATTGGCATTTTCTGATGTCTACATATTACACTAACAGCCCACCTACATGACTTCATTCAGTCACTAAGTGTCTCCTTCAGTACATGTATTATCCCCATTTCACAGAGTAAGAGACTAGTGCTGGAGTAATTAAGATTATATAGCTAGTAACAGCACCCTAGTTCTTATTCCAAGTCTGACACATTTTATAAGATCTCAGACTTCCTCCGTTGCTCATATCTTAGCTAGAAAAGATCTGGCTAGCATCCAGAAGGACATTGGGAAGTAAGTACATATTACCTTCTCATTCATCTATGGGCACATCAAAGACCTCTTAATAAAAAGATCTCTTACTATGTCTAGTATAAGTTAGTGGGCTGATGTGTTCCCCCAAATATCTATGTGCAAACCCTAACCCAACAGCACATGAGAATGTGACTTTCTTTAGAGATAAAGACTTTAAAGAGGTGATTAAGTTCAAATGAGCTTAGAGTTGGGTAGGCTCTAAGCCAATCTGATTGGTTTTCTTCTGAACCAAGGAGAACCGAAAGCCACAGCGATGCAGGAATGCACAGAGGATGGTCATGTGAAAAAGCAACAGAAGAGAAGCTCTAGAAACCACAGGAGTCTCGGAGGAAACCAAGCCTACAGGCACCTCCGGATTAGACTTCCAGCCTCTAAAACTATGAGAAAATACATCCCCTCTGTGGTATTTTGTTACACAGCTCAGACGAATACAAGTACCTACATGTGTCCCACAGTCTGCCAAGTGCTATGAACACTAAGGTACTGTGGGATTAATGGGATGTTCTGTTTCTTCCTCACTCAGTATACGTCCTGATACTCATTGGTTGGAATCAGCTTTGAGTGTAGCACTATGGTTTGGTGTTGAGACGGGTTTGTCCCCACCCTTCAGGTGTGACGATTTCCCTCAGATTAAATATTTGGATGAAAAGAAAGTGGGCCCCTTACATTTACAGTTCTCCTTGAGAGGAGCTTAGCTCTTTTTAGCTTTCTTGGAGCAATTCCAAAGGTGTTTGTTTGTTTTTGGGACACAGCCATCATCACTAAGGGTCTACTCCTGACTATGTTCAGAAATCACCCTGGCAAGATCAGGGGACCATATGGGAGACAAGGGATAGAAGCCAGGTCGGTTGCATGCAAGGCAAATAAATGCCCTACCTGCTTTGTTATTGCTCTGGCCCCTATGAAGTTATATGTACAAAATGATATATACATTTAATTTTATGTAATATGTACGCAAAATATTTTATGTAAAAATATTTCTTTCAGAAAGCTTGGGAAATAAGTTTATTTTCACCATACTTTGGTTCTTCAATTTTTAGTAAATTTTAGTAAAATTATCTTTATTAGTTCTTTCATACATAAGATGTTATTATATCCTTTTCTTAGAAGATCTAAATCTGAGTTGCCATTCTACCTGAGGTTCCATAAATTTTGAACCATTGGTTCTTGACTTCTTCATATATAAAACAAATAACATTTGTGTTAATGATAATCATAGGATTCTAGTAGAATCAAAAATTGTGTATAAAAGTTCTATAAAACTAGAAAAAAAGTTTCCTAGATGAATGAAAGGATACTAAAATATTTTGTTGACTTATATGATCCTCTTTCTGAATAAGCCAACAGCAGCTGAAAATGAAAATTGCTTTTGATAAACCTCTAATCATCACTGGTCACTAGTCTGTCTGTCCACTGTACATCAAAATGGGCCAGATCACTTTCAGATGGGATCCACCATGAGTAGAGGTCGCCTCACATGTTCTCCATGACTACTCACAGATTGTTAATAGGAATTGCGTTGCCAAGCGTTTATCTCAGGAGACCTTTTTTTCCAGGCATAACCAGCAATAAAGGTTTTATACAGGCAGATGATCACATCTTCAGAGTGACTGTTGAGCAGCAATAAGGCCAGGATATCAGGAAATGGATAAGGGTGGCAAGACAGAGCAACGAAAAAAATGGAAAGACGCAGTCACACCTTAACTAGGCAAAGGCTTTGAGAGCAAAGAACTCAGTCTCAGGCATCAGACACACCTCTGCCTTGCTGCTAAATGTGATCTAAATAGACATGAGAAAACTTGTAGGTTCCTAAGAAAGATGTTGATCAGATATCAAATGTTATCAAGATTATCTCATTCTTGCAGAGATGTCTTTTTTTTTTTTTTTTTTTGTATATGGTTTTTGGGTCACACCCAGCAGCGCTCAAGGTTTACTCCTGGCTTCTCACTCAGAATTAGCCCCCGGCAGGCTCGGGGGATCATATGGGATCCCGATATGCCGTCCTTCTCCATGCAAGGCAAACGCCTTACTGCTGTGCTCTCTCTCTCTGACCCCTTGCCTAGATGTCTTTACAAGAAAGGAAGAATGGAAGTCAGGACATCCCTGTCTTAGGCAGTGTATTATATGCCCAGACCAGTTAGACATGGGAACTGAAATAATACTATCAATAGATGATAAAAGAGGAACTCATTTTTTATCTTTCCCCTTCTTCATCTTTGCCCTATCTTTAACTCCTGGAATGAGAGATAGTGCTAACCGGTCCTCCCCACTTATTTTCTTTCTGAAAATGTTTGTTTCAATTCAGACATACAACAAAAAAGCAGTGGAATATCTCTAATTAAATATCCCTTCTCCAAAACTCTTCTAAAACTTTAATTTCATTGGCCAGGTCCCTATCAATACTTATTCCTGCTCTCCCATACTCTGTACAGGACAAATGAGCATTTCATTTTCCTTTTGAGGCTCATTTTTTATTCATCGTGCTTTGTTATCTGAACGCATTGGCTGCCTTTATCAGACCTCAACACACTGACATCCAGTCTGAAAAAGCTATTGTGTGCAACTGGGTGCTAAAAGAAGACAGTATTTCTTCCAAATTTTGCCTACATCATAACATTAGAGGGGGAAAAAAAGGCAGTCCAGAACTGGCATGACATTGCGCATAATGTTATACCCACGATATTCACTGTATCTAACAGCAGAGGTAAAATCACAAAAGAAACCACTAAACCTTTACCTTGCTAGCCTAAAATTATTCTTGGAGAGGCATTCATCCAAAAACCTGGGCCACAACAGTCTGTGTCCTAAAAGAATTTTTTTAAATTTCCTTTTCAGAATAAAAGCAACATGACAACTCCCAGTCTTTTCCACTCTTTCAGGCTCTTCTATGGAGTTGCAGTATCCAGGCACCCCTTTTCCCACACCCCATAGAACTATCCACAATCATCCACAACCTGGAGGAGGAACCCAGAGAGTTGCTAGTCTGTTAGCATACAGCCCCCTCTCCTGGACAAAACAACAAAGAAACAACACATCTTGGAAAAGACCACAGAATTCTTCAACAGAAAATATCTAAGTCATTTCCCATAGGTTGGACATGGAGACCCTACCTACAAGATGGTCCATGAAACTTGCCTTTCTCCTTTTCTTGCCATTTGTATTACTATGTGTCTTGGTGTTGGTTTGTTAGGGTCTATATTGTT
>PVKC010002224.1:0-44756 GCA_004027635.1 Crocidura indochinensis
TGCTGCTAAAAAATAGTATGTACCACAATCTGGAGATTTGGGGGACAAAGTAATTGTACATGGGCTCTGTTTTGTTCTTCTTGTTCATTGCTGAAAGTTCAAGACTGAGATATCATCGATGGGACAACTGAGAATTCTGTTTATGTGTGATTGTCCTTCCACTGTAACTTTACCCTTTCCTCTTTCTTTGCATCTCTGTCCTCATAATAAAAAAAAAATTAAAAAAAAAAAAGATAATTAGAGAGTGTCCATGAAACAGTCTCTTTGAAGCCACAGATTCCATGATGAAAACTGCATCCCAAAGATACATTATTCCACATTGAAGGAATTTATGATTAAAGAAAAAGGAGGAGAAGCTAGAAATATTCTGTGAAAATTTTATTTATTGGTCAAGACTGGAAAGCAAGAAAGAAGCTTTGAGAAGATATATTTTCTAGGCTGTTCTGGTATTCCACTCTGATCTGAAGGACAGTGCTTCACACTAATGTCTGGACAAACATAGGATTTCAAGCTATTTATACTGAACTCAAATTTTCTGAGAACTAAGGCAAAACAAGAATTCCACATAGTACACAGGGTTCAGGGGAGGTTTAATTGCACTGGACTCTGTTTTGGTGAGGATGCCAAGTGTGGCTACTATTCTGTTGTTGACTGAAATTCTTCACAATTCATAAAATGATCCCATTTTTTCATTTTGCATTTGTCCTTGCCTACCATAAAACCTAACCGGTTTTATATTCACAAGAACTGAGAATGGCAGGATAAAATTTACTTAATTTAGTGTCCTCTACTTTCATCTCCCTGCATGACAGAAGCTTGCATTGCCTAGTATTTAATAAACAGAGCACTTGCCCACTTCTCTTCCTTTTTTACTTTAAGACCTTTTTTTGTTTTTGTTTTGGAGCTATCCTTGGTAATGTTTAGAAATTACTCCTGACTATGTGCTCAGGGATAACTCCTGGACAGGCTCAGTGGACTTTATGTGGTGCCAGCAATGGCACTGAGATTGGCTGCATGAAAGGCCTGTGCCTTCACTCTTGTGCTAGTCTCTGGCTCTATTTTCCTCTCCCCTTTAGTGAAAATTACTCCAGTCTCTTTGACTGTGAATACACTCACAACTCAAGAGTAAAGAAAAATGATGTTCTCTTACATCTTACTTGTCCTGTAACATGCATTTTCTCTTTCCAAATCTTGCATTGAATATTTGTCACTCTAAATTATATTTTCTTTGTAATATGGAATCAAAATAAACTCTCATAAAGAGATATACCGTTTGAAAGGGGTGGCCTTGTTTTCCTGACCTCTCTGAGTCTCAGGATTTGCTTTGGTAAAGGGGAAGAACAGCATATCATACTGAGTTGGCCTACTAAGAATAACACAAAAGATAAAGCCAGGACCAGTTTTCTATTTCATTCAGGACTATCCTCGACTAAATTTACTATCTTGAATTAATGATTAATAATCTCTCATTCAATACTTAAGTATTCTGGTTTATATCAAAAGGCTGGCTTCACATTTAAAAGTGCCTGGTGTGGTATCTGACTCCTAATACTTGTTCAAAACTCTCTGCTTATCAGTGTTTTCTTTCTTTTGTTTGTTGTTTTGGCCATAATACCCAACTTGTGTAGGATGTACTCCTAGCACAGTGATCAGAAACTAGTCCTGACTATGTTTAGGAGACCACATACAGTGCTGGAAATCAATCCATGGTCTGCCAGAGGCTTATATTTTTTAAAGTTTTTTTTGGTTGTGTGTGAGCATTTCTGTATCTGTCAGACTTTACAGATTTCTAATTAATAGCAAACTACATAGAAGTCCCTAAAAGAACTTCAAAGAAACAATAAACACTATGTGATGATGGAAACCCACTTTTATCATGGCTCTGACTTTCCAAAGGCTGGGGTTATGGACCACTGCCAAGACTTCTTTATTTGAGAGGGAGCAGATGCCCAAGTTTAACTTTCATTTTTTTCAGCTGCCCCAGGTTGTTGTTAGCAAGAGGTGATATCATGGTTTATTTAAGACATTTTATATTTTAAATATATCCCAGATAAAGGTAACTTAGTGAAGAACACAGTAGTCTTATTCCTTCGGAGAATTAGTCTGGTATATCTGCTTCTTGGTCTGACTCTGACCTGGTGAGTGTTCACCATGTGGTGATGCCAAGGCCAATCATTTTATCAGTTCCACTGGGCCTGCTTTCCCATACAGACATCTCTGGGCAAATGGCTGAATGGGATTTTGCTTCATCTGGCACATTTCTCTCTCCTGTACAGGAGTGATCTGAACTGTGGAATGGCTTGGCACAATTTTCCTAGTTTCTGGCTGACTACCACACAAGGCCCTGGCACAATAGAGAATATCAAGAAACTAGGAAAACAAGGCCTTGCTTTTGCTGATTGGGTCAAATGTTCTGTTCTGTTTTTAGATTTACTTTTCAAAAATAATACTGTACATATTTAAGTTGGATAATATAATTTGGTTAGCATACATTGAAATGATTAATATAGTCAAGGTAATGAACACTTCTAGCTTATCATATAGTGGCCAGTTTTAAATTTTATTTTTATTTTTTATTTTTTTCTTTCGTTTTTGGGTCACACCTGGCAGGGCTCAGGGGTTACTCCTGCCTTACACTCAGAAATTGCCCCCAGCAGGCCCGGTGGACCAAATCAAATGGGTTGCTGGGATTCGAACCACTGACCTTCTGCATGAAAGGCAAACCTCTTACCTCCATGCTATCTTTCTGGCCCCTTAACTTTATGTTTGTTGTTGAGAACACCTATCCTTTCAGGAAATTTCCAGTACTTAATACAACACGAAACACAATCATTCACCTATTTTAAGTCACTAAGCTAATACAACGTTGCACCCTTTGATCAAATGCCTTTTGTCTAGTTTTTCTTTATTTTCATTTCAAATATTTAATTTAGTTTAGTTAACATAGTTACAATTGAGTTAAAGTTTGTGGTATTGTCATTGTCATATAAAATTACTACACTCCACTATCACCACCACCACCACCACCACCACCACCACCACCACCAGGACCACCACCACCACCAAAGTGCTCACAATTCTCCACTACTATCCCTATGTCACTTCCTATCTGATGCCTTTTTTCATTTATTTTTGGACCACATTTGTAGGCACTCATGGGTTACTCCTGACTCTGCACTTAGAAATCACTCCCGGCAGGATCAGGAGACCATATGGTATGCCGGAGATCAAATCCAGGTTGGCTGCATGCAAGGCAAACTCCCTACCCACTGTTCTATTGCTCTGGCACCTGTTAACTTTTCAATTGGGTTACTACTCTTATTGCTACTATACTTTTTTCTACTGAATTGTATAAGTTTCTTGACACTATTCCATTATCAAATACAAAATTGGAAAATTTTCTTCTATTCCAAATATTTCTTTTTAATTTTGTTAATGGTTCCTTTGTGGTACAGAAGCTTTTTAGCTTGATGTAGTATTGCTGTTTTCAACTGAGCTTCTGTGTCACATCTCAAAATCACTGTCAATGCCATTTTTTTCTGCATGTTTTTTCTAGAAGTTTCACAATTGCAACCACGTTCTTTAAATATAAAACCTTATGTTTTTGACTTTAAGATATTTTTATTTCTGTGGAACTTTTTTCATGGCATAAACTGAGAATCCAATTGCATTCTTTTGCATGTTCACATCATGTTTTCCAAACAAATGTTCTGTTTCGCATTATATTTTCTTGATATATAATATGTGGATATGCTAGTATGCTGGAAATATTTGTTTAAAATTTCAAGGTGCTGACAGTGCAGGAGAGACAGCTAAAAGGTCATCATTGTGCATGCTTTTCATACAGGAGGCCTGAATTTGAACCCTTATATTTCAGAGTTCCCCAAACACTCATAGGAATAACCTCTGAGCACCATCAGGTATGACTCCAAAACAATGATGTTGAACTAAATGCAATGGTGTTGAACTAAAACCTAAAATTATCTTGAAATATCTGCTAAATATGTGTAACTTAAAAATAAATATATATTTTTAATTCTTCATTTTTATAAAAATTATGATTTTATTAACTATCATCAATTTGTTTACATTCATATAAAGAACAGTGATTTACAAAATTACTGATAGTCAAGTTTGGGGCATATAATATTTCAAAACCAATATCACCATCAGTGTCAACTCCCTTCACCATTATTTTCATAGCCCATCATCCTGCCAGCCCCCACCTCATCCCCTTACCTGCCATCTCGACAGACACATTGCAAAGTTAGGTAGTTTCAGCTTAGATCTAATATTTTCAGTGTTGTTGAATCTATACTTTGGATGTGTAGCTATACCTACATCACTATGCCCACAGCACTAATTTGATTGTAGCCCTGATCCCAGTTCTCCTCTTCTTTTAGCTTCCTCCTTCCTGCTTTTATTTCTTTCCTTCCTTGTTCTTCTTTTTCTAAGCTTTGGAGTCAAGGGTGATCATGACATTCTCTCCTTAACTCCATTACATTTGCTGATCCAGTTATTCAATACACAAAAGATAAGAGAAGTCATTATGTGTATGTCTATTCTTCTGGCTTACATGAATATGATTTCTTCCCGTTTCAACCCAATTGAAGCAAATTGCATGATTTTGTTATTCTTTAGAGCTATATAATATTCCATTTTGCATATCTACCACATCTTCATGATCCATTCATCTGTGATTAGGCACTTAAGTTGATTGCATGTCTTAGATATTTTACTAAGTACAGCAATAAATAATAATCTGCATATATTCTTTTGAATGGATGCTTTTAAGTACTGGATTTAGATAGCCAAAAGTAGAATTGCTGGGCTATATGGTAACTCAATTCTAAGTTTACTTATGACTGTTGTCCCTAGGGATTTCACTAGATCATTGGTCTACTTCTATCTTATAATTAATATTACTACTAGAAGAATCAATTAAAAGTAAAACTGAAAGTTAAAGAAACCAATTTTCTACATACAGATTAAAATAAGAGCTTCTCTTTGGAAATTCATGGGAACTTGGAGCTTATCCTTGTTTTACTATTGTCTTTTCTTTGGGTTGGTTTTTTTTTTTTTTATCACACCCGGCAGCACTCAGGGGTTACACCTGGCACTACACTCAGAAATTACTCCTGGCAAACTCAGGGGACCATATGGGAAACTGGGATTCAAACCACCGACCTTCTTCATGCAAGGCAAATGCCTTATCTCCATGCTATCTCTATGGCCCCTACCATTGTCTTCTAACATCTGAGCTTGTTTGTTTCTCTCTTGCTTTCAAAACTGAAAACTGAAAACAAAAGTCTTTACTTCCAGGTTTGTGTCAGTAGCAATGCTGTTCAGAGAATCATTTGTCTAAAAATCTAAAACTTGTCCCATATAGGAGAGAGGAAGCAACTTACATGACAAAAATAAAAAACTATTTTATTAATATGTTTTGCAATTTCATAATATTGTCAATATTAGGGATTTTTGCATACAACATTCCAACACAATACTCATCACCAGTATGTTCATTTCTCTCTACCATTGTGTTGTATCTATTTTCTGTCCCCCACACCACTTTTACAACCCCATCTTCCCCTCTAAGTCTCTCTAGCATGGTAAGTTACATTCTCCCATTCATGGTAAGTCAGTTCTTAGATTACTTGTGATCATTTATTATTCCCTTTTATGTTTCTTTATATACAACATATATAAAAGATCATTCTGTGTCTGTAACTTTCCTTCTGGCTGGTTATAAAATGATACCTTTGAATACTATCCATGTAATGGGAAATTGCATGATTTCATCTTTTTTACAGCAGAGACTCTATTCTACTGTACATGTACATGCGCTACAGTTTCATTTAAGAATCTATTCTGGTACTCAGGTTGTTTCCAGATCTTGGCTATTGTAAATAGTACTGTAATGAACATGGGGTTGCAAATATGTTTTATGGATAGAGTTTTTTGGCCACTGGAGGTAGATGCACAGAAGTGAGGTTGCTGAATTATATGGACTCACAAAGTAGTGTTTTGAAAAGTTTTCATATTATTTTTCCAAAAGGCTAGGCCTATCAACATTCTTACTTGCAGTGAATGAGAGTACTTTTCCCTCATATCCCTGAAAACATTGGTTAGTGTGTGTGTGTGTGTGTGTGTGAGAGAGAGAGAGAGAGAGAGAGAGAGAGAGAGAGAGAGAGATGCTAGTGTAACTAGTGTGAGCTAGTCTCATTAGTTTGATTGGCATTTCTCAGATGATAAGTGATATAAAGCAGTTTTGGCCATCTTTAGGTCTTCTTTGAGGTCGTTTCTGATTCATCTCTTCTCTCCTTTTGTTTTATTTTATTTTTGTTTTGTTTTGGGTCACACCCAGTGACGGTCAGGGGTTACTCCTGGCTGTGCGCTCAGAAATAGCTCCTGGCTCCGGGGACTATATGGGACGCTGGGGATCAAACTCAGGTGTGTTTTGAATAAGCTGCATACAGGGCAAACGCCCTACCACTGTGTTATTACTTCGGTCCCTCTTCTCTCCATTTTTTATGGGTTTGACCATTAAAACTTTTTTTTTTTGGTTCCTGGGTCACACCCAGCAGTGCTCAGGGTTATTCCTGGCTCTGTGCTCAGAAATTGCTCCTGATGGGCATGGGGACCATATGGGATCCCGGGACTCAAACCACCATCCATCCTGAATCAGCTGCTTGCAATGCAAACACCCTACTGCTGTGCTATCTCTCCAGCCCCTAAAACTTTTTTGTTGTTGTTTTTTTGGCCACACCCAGTGACGCTCAGGAGTTACTCCTGGCTATGCGCTCAGAAGTCGCTCCTGGCTTGGGGAACCATGGGAAACCGGGGGATCAAACCGCGGTCTGACCTAGGCTAGCACAGGCAAGGCAGGCACCTTACCTCCAGCGCTACCACCCGGCCCCTCTAAAACTTATTTTTTACTTTGTTTTGTATGTGGAGGAAGAAGTTCATAGCCTTGTAAATAAGTGTAAGGTCTTTCGTTGAACTTTAAATTTAGTGAGATACCTTGGAGAGTTTTGGGGAGAAAAGCTCTTCTCTGAATTGTGGTTTAAGTCTCACATTGGCTGCTGGGATGATACAGACTGTGAAGAATAACAGTACAGAATGGGAGATTGTTAGTCATATGGGTGAAACAATATGGAAACTTGAAGCACAAAAGGATGGTGAGAACTGTCCAGAAATAGTATTTATTTATTTATTTTTGGTTTGGGGGCCACACCCATTTGATGCTCAGGGGTAACTCCTGGCTAAGCACTCAGAAATTGCCCCTGGCTTGGGGGGGACCATATGGGACACCGGGGGATCGAGCCGCGGTCTTTCCTTGGCTAGCACTTGCAAGGGAGACACCTTACCTCCAGTGCCACCTCACTGGCTCTAAGTGTTTTTTTTTTAATAAAATAATCAAACTTATGATGGAGCAAGTTCTAAATGAGGGAAAGAATAAGGGATCAAGGATGATTTCCATGATATTGGTTTGAGGGGGGGAAATTATTAAAGTTTTCCTTACTAAGTTTGGGGGGCCAGAATAGACAAGTTGCAGGGATTTGGAATAAAGCCCCAATTATGGTGGGTTGGGGGCTTGTATCTGGGCTTTTCTCCTGACTCACAGTCCACATTACTGTCTTGGGGAATCTTCAGTTCTGATGCTGTTCCTTGAACTTAGACACTAATTTCTGACTCCTGCCCTCCTTTGTTCTCTTAACAAGTTGTCCTTTCTGGAATATCCTCATGCCTATCAGATGCAGTGGGAAAGAAAATCAGGTTCTACCCAATTAGTTTATCTTAAGTGGATTTCACTGTGCACTTAATTAAACCTGTTATAATCTTGAAGGGTATTTTGATACATGGCACTTGATAGAGAGTAATTAGACTACTGTGGGCATGCACATAAATATCTTTTAGCTGAGGTTTTAAACTGGGCTCTGTTGCTGTGGGTTAAGAATTATGTTGGCAACATTTCTACACTCTGTTTTGCAGTCTTTTCATCTCTCTGCTGGATCAATCACAAGGGTGCTAGTTGTGCTATCCTATAGTTTGGAGGTAGGGATACCTTATTTGATCATTTTGAGACCCAAATGACGGCGTGACTTATGATTGAGTAGGGAATTTGCCAAAAACCCCTAGATTAAGCATCTTTGTCCAGATACAGTTTGCTTATGTAGAATGTTTCCAATACATATTGTACAATTTAATTCCATGGAACATCCATCTTTCAGCGGCTTCCAAGTCTTCACTCTGGTGGTTTCTTTTGCTTTGGAAGTTTTTGTTGATTCTGTGTCTATTCAAGAAGATATGTTTTGCTGTGGTTATGAATGTGCTTGATAGCTTAGCAACTTTTTCATCTAATATTTCTTTTTCTTACTCATTCTATCCAGCAGATAAGCTACAGCTCAATTTCACTGCCATCACCCCCAGGAGAAGGGAAAAGACAAAGTGGAAATCAAATACGGAGTGCTAAAACTTCTAGGCTTTTCCATTTACCTCCACTAGCATTTCCTTGACCATAATGTGTCCTAAATTATCTGTCAATGGGATAGAAAACTATAGTAATCTTTGGGTTGGAGAAAGTACTCATCAACAACCTAGTCTAGACTGGATCTTTCTAAGATGATTCCTCATTTCAATTTCCAAAGCAGTAATGGCTTCATGCTTTAGTGTTGAGTCTGTGCTTTATTTTTTTAATAGAAAGCAAACAGCTTGAGGTCAGGGCAATGCTCTTTGCCATCACCTTCACTTACAGCATCTATATAGTTCAGTACTGTCCTCTATGAATACTCAGGATATAGCATGTGAATTAAGTGTATTTTCAATAATGTAATAGAACTGAAGAAAGAACAACAAATTAGATTTATTTAACTTGAAGAAACTCCTCCAGTGATAGTTTTATTACTTCTTGAGAAGTTAGTGTTGTTTCTATGCCCAATATATTTGTGGGATGACTTCTGTACTTTCCCCCTTTATTTAGTTTGGGCATTCCTTGTACTGAGGGGAGATACATACCTAGTACTTGGAAGTCACTATCAGTGGAGTTCATAGAAACACATCATTTGGGTACCCAACCCATAAAGCATACCAATATGGTGAACTAAATGTTTATTATTTTTAGATATAACCATTGTCATATTCAAAGGGTTAAGCTCTAGTCTTCTAGAAGATTGTTAACATTTATGTACTCTTGATTTCCAGGAAGTGGATAATGGAGAAATCAGCCAATAACCTAGCAATATATAGATATACTTTGTTGTGAATTTCTAATTTTGTGAATCCTTATGTTAGATTGTTTTTTAAGGGAGACCCAGAAAATAAAAATTTATACTTTGGGGTGAAAATAGAGAAAAAGAAACAAAGATAATACATAAAATGTTTGTGGAGATATTGTGTAAAGAAAACTTATAAAAGAAGAATCATACTCTTTATTTATTATTAATCTATATTTTCAGTATTATTAGTTGCTAATATAACTAATGAGATGGAAAAATTACATCTGTATTTGAAAAAATCTTGTAACTTAGAAGAAAAATTACTTCTAATGCAGGGAAGAGCAATAACCAACCTGTAGGAGGCACATATTTAATACCCTGGGAGCAGGAGAAAGAGGCAGAGAGAACTAGAGCAAAAGCTGCTGATCCCAGCAGCATTACTCTAGTCCAGGCGGCTTATTAACCAGATTGTCAATAATGTCATGGTAAATGTTTCTAATGTTTTTTTAAAAAGCCTCCAAGCATTTTATTGCGTTTGACCCTTCTAATAAAGCTATTTGCCTACACCCAGTGGTGTTGGCTGCCACTTAACATGAGCAGTCAAGTCCATTCCAAGACCCCAGGAGACTAGGGGGCTCTTTCAGAATAAGCATCAATTCTTTCCTCCATGTCTGGTCCAACAAACACCCTATCTGAGCTGTGTGCCTGTATTCTTATTTTATGTTGGAATACAGCATCAGTCAGGAGTGTGGCCTTGAGCCAGTGAACTTGTCTGGAGTGAAAATATGGGTTCCAGCCTAGAGCCTTTAGTTTCTGGTAAGCATCAATTTTCTCATCTTTAAAGTAGAAATTATGAATACCAGCTGATATCTCAAATTACTGGGAATTCCTTAAAAAGACTCTCTTATTAACCCTTCCATTACCAGCAGTACTTTTAACTTTTAATACTTGAAGGTTTGGTTTGTATCAAGGACTAAGCTAGGTGCTCTCTGGGCAAGATATCACTTAACACTCTTGTATACATGGGGTTATTCTGGGTTAGTTGCAAAAAGCCTACCCAGTACCACAGAATTGTCAAATGTCTGAGGAACCATCTGGAATCATTTTGTGATAAAGATAAACCACTTATGGTCTACTACTTGCAAATAGAAATATGAAGCCTAAGGTTGGTCATACAAATTGTTTCTTTAAGACACCCACATATATCAAACATACATATACATATGTCCATTAACCAGGTCCAGTCCATAGATTCTGATTCAACATGGGTTTGTTCATTTTGACAAAGCTAGTTCTTAGAATAATTTTAATAAACTAATGTTGGTTAAGAAGTGACTCAATAAATTCTCTGGGTACTTAAATCTGATTTATTGACTCAATACTTTCAATGCTCTGAAGGTCATACCTTTGTTAGTCATTAGATCATATGGCTCTGGTTGTAGAATTATAGGGCCTTGCACATGCAAGGCATATGCACTAACATGTGAGTATATTCATCTATCCTTTGTGAATTGTTTTTTTATTTTTATGTCTTTTTGCAGTGTTCAGGAAATTTTGGGATTCCACTGATGATTCTCAGTGGAATTCAAATGAGCCATTGGTTGAATGCAAGGGCCAAAGAATGCAGACATAGTAATACTGAGGTCCTGTGGTGTAAAGGAATACTTGGGTCACAACAACATTTCTAGGGGCTTACAAGTCTTAGTGATGCTTTGGAAACCATGTGGTACCAGGATGGTAATAATATCCAGAGATAATAGAGATGAGGGCTAGGAGGAAGCTGCCACACAGAGTGGTGAGTGCAGTTAGACCACTAACTACACTGGCAACTACCATGACAATAAGAGTTGGAACTGACCATTCTGAACAATAACTGGATGCTGACAGGGATAAAGTGATATGCATGGCAATTCCTCATTGACAATCGTGCAAACCACAGTATCAAAAAGGAAAGAGAGAGAAATAAGAGAGAGAGGCAGAAATCCTGTCCCAGAGACAGGCAGGGGGTGGAGGTTGGGAGGAAACTGGGAGACACTGGTGGCAGGAAAATTGCACTGGTAAAGAGCAGAGTACATTCGATGACTTAAACCCAACTATGAACATTTCTGCAACCACAGCACTTAAATAAATAATTATTATTAAAAATATAAAGTAATGTATTTTATTTTATCTTTTCTATCATTCTGTCAAGCATAACCAGAAAGAGAGAGAGAAAAGCAGAAAGAGAGGATAGAGAGAGAGAGAGAGAAAGAGAGAGAGGGAGAGAGAAAGAGAGAGATTGAGATCCTTCTGGGTAAAATGGCTTGATCTGTAGTCTACAGTGCCTGCTGCTATTAAATGCCAAATTACCCCCAGGGGTAACTGACTTCCATCCTTGGTGTACAGGTCTTACATGACTAAGAACCACCTAAGGTCATAGACCTGAGTTCTCATAAAGTGGACAAAGCCATTCAGTTCATTAGAAGAAATTAAGTTTCTTTTTACTCTCAGAAAAAAATTATCAAAGTGTTTTAAATTAGTAATAAATATTAAATATCACTTTTGAGGATCTATTGATATTGAGTACTGACATATATTTTATTCATTCTGTATTTCTCTTTGGTATTTAGGCCACACCCAGAAGTGTTATAGGGCTGCTCTGTTTTAAGCTGATCATTCTGGCTACCTCATTAACTTTGTAGGAACCCTTAAAAATCCAGTCTTTCTTGCTCTACAAAGAGAACAATGATCCTCAGGAGAGAAAATTAATTGTCTCATTGTCCACAGCTGAAGTTTTGAAGCAGCTGCATTAGATTTGCCATCCAGATCTATTGAAGCTATCAGTTTTGCCCCATCTTTCACACCCTCCTAGTGACCAAAAGGATCAGTTTGGCAAGTTGGGGATAGGGGTTATGGTGAAATGGGAATAGGTGGTTACTTTTTGAATCTCAGTTTTCTCAACTGTGAATGGGAGCAAGTCAAATCATCAATGGTGATTGACCTGACATGAGGTAATGCTTGAAAGTGCCTAATAGGTGGCAAAATTTGGCTTTTGGCCATTGTTATCTTCAGGGAGGATATGTGAGCAGCCAACCAGCTGCCAACATCTTCAGAACACTGCTATTGAACAAAAAGACCAAGAGTAAACTCTGTGGGCTGGAACAGACTTTATTAGAGAGCTTCTTTTTTCATGCTGTCAAGATATTTGAGGAGTTAAAACCCATTTTTCAAAAACTGTTTGGACATTTAATTATACACATCCTCTCCTTTAGTTACATTTTTCCTTTGTCATATTTGCAACAAACAGGAGTTTCTAATGTTATAAAGGAGTGCTCCTTCCCCTCAATGATCAGTTTCCTGCCTTTCACAATTAGCAGTCTGAATAGTAATGTCCAAATAGGCAGGTAACTTAATTATTTCTTCTGCCTTTGCTTAACCAAGAGGAACTAACAAATGACACATTGGTTTATCTAACACTTTTTTTAAAAAATGTAACTTTAGACTATACACTGGAACCAAGATCCTACTCTTAGACCACAATCAATTAATATGGAAATGATGTAGACCTTCTAGCTCATTGTCCAAGTTAAGAATCAAAAGAGCTAGGGAAGAGAGGGTCAGGCAAGGAGGGGATTAAGTGCTCAGATTTAGTTGGGGTTGAGCAACATTTGAGTTTTGAAGCAGCTGCATTAGATTTGCCATTTGCTTCCTTTGTTACTATGACCAGGAGAGTTTCCCTATTATTTGAACCCCAATTTTATCAACCTGATGGGTTGTTACATTTGTTACAGGATGAGGTGTGCCCCCACAGAGTTGGAAATAAAGTACTGCTATTTTTTTCTGGGGTTGTCATTTTCTCCATTGGTTTAGATATTGCCAACTCAAAGGTTTCAAGTACTGGGAAATGCAAAGGAGTCAAATGGGCCAAAGAAAGTATCAAGAGTAATAGCTGGGAATAGTAGGAACTGTGATGAAGCATAAATGGTCAATTCCAGAAGAATCAAAGGTGGCAGGGACTACCTAGCTTCCATGGAACAGCCGGGAAATGTCATCACTACTGTCTTTAAGTCAGCCCAAACCTGGATTTTGTATCTTTTTTTCTATCATTGGCTCTGAACAAAGCAAGTCTCCAGACTAATTGGCGAGAACCCATATTCATTTTGTCTAGTATGTAGGGTATGTGTTCACTTTGTTTAATATGTTGGAGGTAGGGGATGAGTACAGAGTTGTGGTTCACTTTTAATATATTTAACCACTTTCCTCCTTTGTACCATATCCAGTTCCTCAGTTGCTGGAGAAATTCCCAATTATTGTCTTCCCTGGCACTGAGAGCTATATAAAATCCTATTATTTTATTATGAAGTACAAGATAGCTTTTTCTGGCCATCGATAACTAAGTTCTGATCTGGTATATGTCCAGAACATTTACAAGCAAGCTTTTCTGAACTAACACTGTAGATAAGACATCTATTTTGGTCAGGGAGGCAGGCCAGAGACTTATGTAGGTTAGTCATAGAACCAAAATTCTGCTCCTGGTTCTTACTACTAACAAATTTTATGGTAGTATGGTTCAAGATGATTCTATCTCTGGAATGGAGAGACAAGTAAGCCATTTTTCTTGCACATGACCAACCCATATTCAATCTGTGACATCATATACAGTCCACCAAGCACCACTGGGAACAGAGACCAGGAGTAACCCTTGAGCATCACTAGTTATGGACCCTAAACAAAACAAAAACAAGGCTACTGAGTTTCAGTCTATTTTTGTTTTCATGCTGGGAATAATAATACCTCCAAATTTGTTCCTCCCATCTACTTTGGAAGTATATAGACACAATCTGACAATTATCCAATAGTTTCTAAATTCCTGCTCTGTAAAAGAAATTGGAACCTTTATAAAGGTGAGTCATTCTTTATTTCAAGAAAACTAGATTCCAATGAGAAAATATATATTTCCATAACTTTATTATTGAATAAGCTGAACAAAGCTCAGGAGCAATGTATGAGGACAAGTGAAATGATGAAATAGGAAATGCCAAATTACCAAGGGCTAGAGAGGTCAAGATGCATTGCATAAAGAAAATAAATGTTCTTCGGTTGAGTGGAAGAAACCTCAGAACATATTCCTTCAAACAAGTGTTGTATAGAAGTATATTAGATTTTTTCACTATTAATTAACATATTATTTCATTCAATATATTTATTATGTTCCTTTTAACATAACCAATATAACACTTTAATTATGATTATGAGATCAATATGTTGATTCCATTGACTCAGTAGGTATCTGCTTTTTATACCCTTGTAAAAACTACTGAATATATGATTAAAGCAAACAAATACTTGTTTAATGTAAAAAAAAAACCCTTAGAATTGGAAGTCTTGACAAAGGTAAATTTGTTGTGATACTACTAAGTTGGGCCAAAAACAGTATCTTTGGGCAAAAGTTGAGATCTTCAAGAAATCTTAAATATCTGAAACTTCTTGTGTTCATATTTTTTGTTTTGAGGTCACACCCAGTTGGGCTCAGTGCTATCTTCTTCAGGGATCATTTCTGGAGGCCTCAGGGAACTTTATGGGATATCAAAGATTGAACTCCGGTTGACTGCATACAAGGCAAATGATAGTGATACTATTATTTTAGTCCATATCTGGAATTTTTTTAATTAAATTTCATTTATTGAGCTGATTGATAAACTTTAGTATGTGAAGGACTTAAGAGACACAGTTGATTAAACAATTGGGGGTGGCATCCAAAATCATGCCTCCTACGCCTATCGCCTTTTTCTTTACAACTCCTCTACAGTTTCTCTTAAATGATAGAAGAAATGTCAATGCTTATTTTAGTCTTCAACATTATCACTGTGATTTTGGACACAGACACTTGCTGTATTTTAAAGCCAGATAGAATCAAAGGAAAGAGGAGAAAAACTGGCACAGGAACAGGGATGAGCAATGTAGAAATGAAGACTGGTTAGGTGGACAAACAGTGACTCAACATAGTTTTGTAAACACCTCGAACTGTGTAAATATTCTAGACAAGTAGCGGATTACACTATAACTTTCTTTTAACACAAAGCAAATTATTCAACTATCAATATACCCTCCTACTCATTTTTCTCTCTCTGTCTATTATTCATCCAGTCAACTAGTTTCTATCTGTAGGCTAACTTCTAGACATTGGATATAGAAAGAAGAAGAAATGGAAGAAATGGGAGAATATAGGCCTTTTAAGAAAAAAAATTTGGGTGTATTGTCCCTACAAACAATAAAAAAATAAAGTCAAGAAAAATAAGAGGAGAGATCTATTAATTGCCTCGAGTCAGAGAAGGTGCTTCAGAGAAAGTGCCTACTAGGCAGAAATGGAAAGAATAAATTTGAGATCATCAAGACAACTAATATTGAATATTTTACTAGAAGTATAAAGATAAATTTCAAATATACTAAGATAAAATAGTTCTGGATTATTTTTATTAGTAGGGGAAGTTGAGTGGCTGACAGGAACATAAGTTTATGATATTTATACCTTATTTCCTAGGCTTGACTGTGTGGTAGCTTGCTGTGTAAAATAGTTGACTTTAATTGGTACATTTGTCTTTAGTATTTTTATTTAAAACATTGTGATTTACAAATATATTCTTAAGTGAGTTTTAGATATATAATGTTTCAGTACCAATTCCACCACCAATGTCAACTTCCCTCCACCAGTGTTCCCAGAGTTCATTCCTTATGCCTAAGCCCATCCCAGCCTGCCATCATTAGGGCCACTTTTAAAATTTGGTTGCTAAAGTTTGGGGCTCATGATTTCAGTGCTGTTGACTCCCTGGTTTTAATATTTAGTTCTGACATTTCTTTTCTTTTTTTTTTTAAATTTTTATTATGTGACCAAAGTGCATTACAAATATTTCACTGCATCATTTATGGTACATAGTGACAATGAATGAGGGGCAATCCCACCACCAGTGCTGTCCTCCCTCCACCCCTGTTCCCAGCATGTACCCCGTATCTCCCTCCGTTACCCCCCAGAATGCTAGTGCAACTGGTCTCCACTTTACAGCTTGTTGTAGATTGAGCATCCATTTCATCTCATTGGAGATTAAAAAAGATAAGAAAAAAGGGAGAAAAAATTTGGTAATGACTACCAAGAAAAGAAAGAGAGGAAAAAATGGAAGAAAAAAGAAAAAAATTCACTCGGCAAATAAAAATAAAAATAAAATAAATCACCAAATAATAACCACAAGAGTGAAAAAGAAAAAGTGGAAGAAAAAAGAGAAGTAAAATAAAGTCAAAAACTAACAAATTAAAACAAAACAAGAAAAGGCAGGGGTGCCGTGGTGGCAGAGTTTGGCTTTCCCACCACTTTTTTTTTTTTCACAGGCACAGTAAGCATTGGGGAAGAAAGGGAATTCCCGTGGCCTAAGAGATTCAGGGTTTCTCCATCCTTGAAGCATATCAACATGGGATCAACCCCTGGCTCCATATACTCATTACCCCATCCCACAGGCTTTTTTATGGTGCCAGGAAACTTTCTTTTCAGTTGTGTGTGAGAAAATGTAGCTAGTGATCTTGGTATTTGCGCAGGTTGTAGGTCAGGGTCTAGGTTAGAGTCTTTACAGTTCTAGAGATTCCTATCCATCATTGTTGTGTTCAGTCTTCTGTAACACTTGCTCCCTGTTTTCGTTCAGTCCCTAAGCCGAAGCCTAGGATACTATGGATGCAAAGGTTCTGCTCAGTCTCTGTTGTCCAGGTTGGGCCTCTGCAATAAGACATCTTATTGTTGTTGTTGGGGAGTCCTGAGCTACAGCCTAGGGTAGGATTTTTCTTATTGGTCCCAAAGTAGGTTCTGTTCAGTCACGGTTGTCAAAGTCAGTTTTCTGTTGTTGGTGCTCTTATTTTTCACAGTTCAAAGGACAATACCTCTTCTGATTTCTTTTAGTGTTATGTGACGTGATAGGAAAACCTGGTCTTAGGTCAAGTTGTCCTTTCCTGGTTGTCATATCAAAACTGGCACAAGTTGGTGCCAGAGCACTGTTATAAATCTCCCAATGGAGCTTAATTCCTGGTGGTGTTGCCTGGAGCCATATCAGTTCTATGTCTGGAATCTGGGGTTTGGGATTGGACTAACACTGTCCAATCTCCTGGAGACTGCGTTGTATCCACATGACACATGTTCAGGATGGGAGGCACCCTTCTGCTATAAAAAGTGTGAGTTCTTATCCCTAGAAGATAAGATATTGTTTCTATGTCTATGGTTTCCCCTTTTTGTACCATGCCCATACAAAAATGTATGGTGTCTTTTTTTAACATGACCAATGTAGCCGAATTCCCTTGGTCATTATACTCCATTATTTAACATCTGTCATTTTCTTTCTCCACTCTATTTCTTTTCTTCTCTTTACTATAGCTGGGGTCAAGAGTTTTCTAGACAAACCTGGTTTTCAGGTATATGCCGCAACATGACTGCTTCACCATTTTCTACTTTCCTTGATGATCAATGCCCCCTCAAACCTGATTGCCTCACAACAAACACTCTGCTTCTACTAGAGGCACTTCAGAAAAATTATATTCATGCACTATGGTTTTCATTAATATTGATTATAGGGTTTCATAAATAACATTTCAATACTTTCTTCATCACCACCACTCCCTCTTCCTCTTCCTAACTGTTGAGTGCTTCCCTCCACCATAAATGTTACCTCCTTGTCTTATCCCATAGCCTCCACAAGTAGAATAATTCTTACTGAATGCCAGTACAATCATGTTCTTTGTTTATATTGTAGATGTTTTTGGTATTAGTTATTCCACCTATATTTTTTAAATGCTTATGAGGGAGATTATTCAGTATTAGTTCCTCTTTTTCCCTCCCTTTCCCAAACTTCACTAATCCTGATACTTTCTGGGTCCCTTCTTGCAGCAAATTTCATGACTTTATTTTTTAATAGGCCTAAATAATGTTCCATTGAGTATATACACTCAGTTTCTTATCCAGTCATCTATTATTGGACATTTTGAATGCTTCCAGATTTTGGCTATTGTGGATAGTGCTGCAAAGATTATTAGTGTGCAAATGCTTTTTTGTTTTGTTTTGTTCTTAGGCTTTGGGTATATACCAAGAATGGAGATGCTGGATCAAATGAAAACTAAATTACTAGATATATTTTAGGAATGTCCATATCTTTTGACAGAAAGGCTAAAGTAGTCAACATTACCAGCAACTCTTAAGTTCTGTGAGCACTCCCTTCTGGATGAATGCTTGTATTTCCTTTTAATAATAATTTTAGTTATTATTAATATAACTACTTTTAACACGTTCTGTTAAGTAATGTCCTTATTCTTGTTTGTTTTCAGCAACCTTTTAACTTCCTCTTTTATTTCCTCATCTGACCCACTTGCTTGTTCAGCAATGAACTATATCTATTTTTTTTTTTTTTTTTTGGTTTTTGGGTCACACCCGGTGACTCAGGGGTTACTCCTGGCTATGCGCTCAGAAGTCACTCCTGGCAGGCACGGGGGACCATATGGGGAACCGGGGGATCGAACCGCGGTCCGTCCTAGGTTAGCGCATTCAAGGCAGGCACCTTACCTCCAGCGCCACCGCCCGGCCCCCAGCAATGAACTATTTAACTTCCATGTGTTTGTGTTTTTTTTTTCATCATCTCTGTTTGTGATTAACTTCTATTTACAGTACATCATATTTTGAGAAAATAGCTGGTATAATTTCTATCATTTTGGTTTTTAGAAGTTGTGTTTTATATCTCAACATGTGATCTATGGAGAATGCTTTATGTTAATTGATAATAATGTATAATTAGTTTTTTGAGGATAAATATATATACATATATATACACACAAAACCCCTATCTATCATTTTTCAAAATAGGTATTTCCTTACCAATATTTGTCTATTTCCTTACCAATCTTTTCATATTTCAAAATAGGTATTTTCTTACCAATCTTTTTCTACCTGACTTATAAGGAATTGAAAAAACAGTGTTGAAGTCTCCAACTAATGTGGTATTGTTATTAATGTATTTCTTCAAGTCTATTAGCATCTCTTGTATATATTTTGCTGTTCCCTCTTTAGGTGCATATATGTATATGAGTCTGATTTCTTCCTGCTATTGTAGGGGTCCTAAAAACCCCATTTTCCACTGCCCGACCAAATAAATGAAGAGACTGAGGCCCAAACAAAAAGTTAAGTGAGTCTATTCATTTTGACTGGCTAGAACCATTAGCCAGGGTCATCCGCATGTCCATAGTGACAAAGGCAAGAGACGGCGTGGTCCCTCCTGCTTCCTCTTTTATAAACCAGGAAGTAGGAGGGGAAGGAAGGGGAAACACGACTTCCTTAAGGGCGGGGCTTCCACCACGGTAACCATGGTAACACGAATTGGTGGGAAGGAAAAGTGCAACGCAACTTCCGTGAGGCGGACTTCCACTTCGCTAGGAGTGCATGCGGTTCCTCACAGAATAGTGTTCTCCTCCCAAGGGAAACCTGAGTGGTCCCTACAGAATAGTATTCCCCTCCAGAGGGAAACCTGACCTCATGTGGTTTATTCCTTTTCAACTCAACAGGAGTTCAAGGCTGCTAAAAGTTTTTTACTCCTTTCACTATATATATCACTTGGTCATTCACAAATGTACTCTGCTGTCTCATAAACTTTCTCAGTATGAAGTCCATATCAAATATTAATATGGCCACCCTGATATTTTCTGAGAAGTTGTTTGCTTAAAGAGCAACTTTTTACTTTGAGTTTGTGTTTCCTCTGTCTACACAAATGTGTTTCTTGCAAACAAAAATTATTGGGCTTAGTTTTCTTATCCCTCTTGTCACTCTGTTTCTTTATTGGTGCATTTAGACCATTCACATTGAGGGAGATTATAGTCATAGAGTTGTGTCATATTTTTATGTCATGTTTGTATTTTCTTTTCTTAAAGTAACCCCCTAAATTATTCTATACAGGTGACATTTGAATTTATGAATCTGCTTATTATCTGTGAAACTCTGTATCATTCTGTCAAAGATGAATGAGATATGCATAAAACATTCATAGTGAAACTTTGATTTTGTTGAAATCTTTCATTGTATTTCCTTACTATCTTTGAGGCTATAGTGTATTGTTTGGTAAATCTACTTTAAATCGATTGATTTAAGGATTTAAAGGATTTAAATCCTTTGTATATAGTTTTATTCTTTGATCTTGCTGCTTTTAGTACTCATTCTCTTTGGTGTTTATTATTCTGATCAGAATATGTTGAAGTATTTTGTTTTTTGGGAGGCACACCCAGTGACACTCAAGGGTTACTCCTGGCTATGTGCTCAGAAATTGCTCCTGACTTAGGGGACCATATGGGATGCTTGAGGATTGAACCCTGGTCTGTCCTAGGCTAGCACGTGCAAGGCAGATGCCTTATGACTTGTGCCACCCCTCCGGCCTCAGGTTGAACTATTTTTATTTGTATCTATTTTAACTGGTACCCTTCAGGCCTCCTATATCTGGGTGCATGTGGTCTCCAGTTTGGAGAATTTTTCAGTATTGATGTCTTTCTCTCTGACTCATTCATTCAGCATAATAGTATCCATACCCAACCATGTATAGGCAACTTTTATAATTCATTTTTCCTAAAGGCTGCATGCATTCCATTGTGTAGATGTACCACTGTTTCTTTAGCCACTCATTAGTTGCCAGACACCTGAGTTGTTTCCAGATTTTGGCTATTATAAATAGTGCTGAAATGAACATAGGAATGCAGAGGGCATTTTTGTATTGTGTTTTTCTGTTCCTAGGTTATATCCTTAGAAGTGGATTCTTGCTGTATTCCAGAAAGTCTTAACTAGATGACATTTCTACCAACAGTGAATGAGAGCTCCTTTCTCCCCTCATTCAAGTTAGCACTGGTTGTTAGTGTTCTTTGTGATGTGTACCAGTGTCTATCATGTAAGATGATATCTTATTGTTGTTTTAATTTGCATCTCCCTGATTAGTGATGTGGAAAATTTTTTCATGTGTATTTTGACTATCTATATTTCTTCTTAGGGGGAAATATTTGTTCATTTTTCTCCCCATTTTTGATGGCGTTAGATGTATTATACAGATTTAATTAATTATCTCTAAGAATACCCATGACATATCCACAAAGAAATGGATCAAATACTCTTGAAATTCATTTGGAACAATAAGAGCCTATGATTAACTAAATTAATCCTTAGGCAAAAGAAGATGGGAGGAATATTTTACCCAACTTTAAATTGTACTACAAAGAAGTAGTCATCAAAACAACATAGTATTGGAATAAAGACAGATCCTCAGATCAATGAAATAGACTTGAGTATTCAGAGAATATTCTCCAGACTTACAATCAATTAATCTTTGATAAAAGGGAAAGACATGCAAATAGAGCAAGGAAATCCTCTTCAACAAGTGATATTGGTATAACTCATCAGCCACACGTTAAAAAAGGAACTTAGATTTTTTTTCTTTTCTTTTTTTTTCTTTTTTGGTTTTTGGGCCACACCCAGTGACGCTCAGGGGTTACTCCTGGCTATTCGCTCAGAAGTCACTCCTGGCAGGCACGGGGGACCATATGGGGAACCGGGAGATCGAACCTCGGTCTGTCCTAGGTTAGCGCAGGTCCCTTACCTCCAGCGCCACCGCCCGGCCCCAAGATTTTTTTTTTCAACACTACGTACAAAGGTTAAAATATCATGAATTAAAGCAGATTTCTTTTGCTTGCCATACTCAATAGTTCTCAGGGCTTACTCCTGGCTCTGCACTCAGGGGTCAATCTTGATGGAGGTTTGGTCACCATATGTGCTATTGAGGATCAAAATCTCTTATCTACTTTTATATCTCTCCAGTTCTAAGACTTCCTTTATAGTGCTTCCCCCCCACCCCATGGTAATCAAGACTCAGAATCTAAAGAATTTGGCTTCCCTGAGCTACTAACTTTATATATCTTCTTTCATATTCTTAAGGAAAAATCTATACAGTATTATCCTTACTGTAGTTTGGGTTTTAGAATTTGTGATATCCTCTTCCATGTACTATTATGAACGTATATAAATTAAAGTAGAAAAAAATCAGTCTCACCTAACTTGCTTGTCCCATCAATAATATTGTTGAATGAGGCATAGGAGAAGGAATGCATCAAAGTGTAGTGTTCAGATGATAGCATTAAAAATATGAAAAGCGGGGCCCGGGAGATAGCATGGAGGTAAGGCATTTGCCTTTCATGCAAAAGGTCATCGGTTCGAATCCCGGTGCCCCATATGGTCTCCTGTGCCTGCCAGGAGCAATTTCTGAGCATGGAGCCAGGAGTAACCCCTGAGCACTGCCGGGTGTGACCCAAAAACCCCCCAAAAATATGAAAAGCACTAGGACCATTATCCTTGAACCAGCATAGCATAATATTAAAGAAAGAGAACTATGAATGCTATAATTTAGACCATTTGGTGACATGTGTTGGGTTTGCTGAGCTTGGTATAAAGAATATGAACCTTTCCACAAAGGATCTGGCGTTCTAGTCATGGCTCTGTCCCTAGTGATATATATGATTATCTCATTTTTCAGCTTCTCTGAACCTTGACCTTTCTCTTATTTAAGAAAGAATTTCTACCCATATCTTTCTCACCCAAGCTTCCTTCTCTTTATTCCAATTGTAAATGAACTTATTCAGACTTTTTCGGGTCACTGCTGCTATAATCTGTGTTGCTTTCTGCTGCCTCTGTTCCCAATTTATATATATTTGGAGGTGGGACTTTGAGAGTTGACTTTATCATGAAGGCAGAGTCCTTATAATAGAAATTAAGAAAAAAATCCAGAAGGTTCCCTTGACTCCTCCTTCCATTATGTTAAGACATAGCAAGAAGGTAGTTACAATATATCTGTTGGGCAACTTAACCTTGAAATTTTTGCCTCGAGAACTGTGATACATACAATCCTTGTTGTTTATAAGCAAGTAGGCTACCACATTCTATTAGTCTAAGCCAATTGCTGAGATGTCACAAAGAGTTCAATACAAATTAGAGAAAAAGGTGATCCATTGAGAAAGAAAAATTAGCAACTGTAGACCATTAGAAATTAGCAAGAGAGATCCAGTGCTATTTTAGAGAAGCGTATGTGTAGATAGTAGTTTGATTACATTTCCTCGTTTTTTCGCAGATAAGCCTGATAAGCCTTTGTACAACCTGCCTCACTATTTTGTTGGTGGTTACTGAACCTCCTTATTGGTCTTCCAATTTCCAGGCACTGATATTCCATTCATTCTTCACACTATTCCAGGAAATTACTATTAAACTGAGTGTTATACTGTCTTACTCCTGCACAAAACCTCCATGAATTCTCAGATCATCAGAAAAATAACCAACTTGCTTTGTCACATGTCACACAAATCCTTTTTAATTTTATAAACCCTCAGGATCACCCTACATTACAGATCCCTGAAACTCAGAGCCTTTTTGGTTTCTAGGTTTTTGCAAACATGGACACCTTCTCAGAAGAACCTCTCCAGGTTCTTCTGTTCATGCTGCAACTCAGCAAATGCACTGATGTTCATCACCAGTGTCATTTTAGGAATATTTCTGAGACTTTTCCCCAAATCCTCACAATAGAACTCCATTGAGCCTCAACACAAATCAATTTATTCTAGAGAAAAATTTCATGTTATAGTTGAGGGAACTAAAGACAACAGTTAAACCTTTGTTGACAATAATGACATCACAAATAGGAACTTGCTGAGTTTTAAGGGTGTACAGGCACTAACAGACACTCCTATGACAAAGACATGATCATTTCCAGTGTAGGGCTGTGGAATCAAAGACTTTTAGTGACAATTATTATCTTATGTGATACTTAAAGTGTAGTTTCCAATCTTGCAGGGTCAGTATAAGCTGCAAGTTTCAGATATATGCACATTCTTTAACTGATACTAGACCTATAGAGTCAGAAATTTTGGTGTTGGATTCAACCCAATAAATTTAGAAGATCCACCAGATAATTCTGGTGCATGATAAATGCAATATCCTAATATTTATTTTGGATTTAGGACTATTTGACTAACAAAATTTTGTGTTGTTTCTTTTACTTTTATGTGTATGGGGTGCTCAAACAGTATTTAGGGTGCCAAAAAGTTATTTCCAGCAATATTAAAAAAAAAACAGCTGTTCAATGTGAGAGACCAAGGATGAGCTTCTTGAACCCTACAAAGTTTGTATTTGTTTAATCTTTATGATATGAAAAACCAAAGATTAAGATTAGTGGGTGAAGGTGGGAGGATTGCTTTCTCTGGATTGATACTCTATTTAAAATCATATTTTCTCCCCTCCTTATCACCATAGCCAGAACTTCTTTTTACTGACTTTTCTTTTTTACTATATGACACTTCTACTAGCTGGCATACTATTCATGTTAAATATTGTTTATATAGCTTCCCTAGTTTCTAAAACTATATGACCTCTAGCATAGTGCAATGACAAAAATGGATAGCAACAATGAATTTTCTCACTGTTATGGAGACTGGGAATATGAGATAAAAATACCAGCACAGTTAGGGAATAGGCATTTTCTATCTGACTTACAGAGAGAGGAGAGAGAGAGAGGTAGAGAGAGAGAGAGAAATACTCTAGAATCTCCTCTTGATGAAGCACTAATCACATAATGAATTCCCAAGCCTCAGTACTTTATGTGATCACAATTAACTATCAAAGTTCCCATCTCCAAATATCTTTAGGACAAAGAAGCTAGTGTAAATGTCTGTTATATACAAGTGACCTGTTTGGAAAATAAATCAGAAATCTTCATTTCTCATAAAAACATCCTGTTGTATAAATACTATAAAATTAAAATATTTTTCTATTCAATATTGTACTATTTTCTTAAGCAAAAATCTTTTTTGTCATACAGTGTCTTTTAACATGTCAACATCACAACCTCTTCCACCTTTGATCATGTCTCTCTTGCATATTCATACACTATGATGGGAGGATTAATATGTTCTGTCAAAGGAACTGATAGTTCTAGAAACTGATACCAGAAAAAAATGCGAATAGTGAAGTCCAAGATCTGTTGGAGTCAAAGATTAGTTAGAATCAAAAAAATTCAAGATGGAGGATAAAATGCTCTATGGTTGAATTCCAGTTTCATTACATGGTTATGCTTTATACTTGCATAATAAAAATCATACCCACTCACTTTATAATTGTCACAGAAAACTCTAAATTACCAAGATATATTTAGAAAATATATTTCATCTTAACTTTGAAAAATCCCCACACCAAACTCCTCCATTTTCTTTGAAATATCATAAATATTCAACCCCTTATTAATTTACTTGATTTACCTATGAAATTATACATTTGTGTGAAATAGTACTATTTTGATATTTTTTCATTTTCTGAGTCTGCGCTTGTAGTATTGCTTTTAATAAAATTTTCTTCTCATAAACAGCTCTAGTCATTCATTGAATATGCCTGTACTCTGATTCTCTATACAATATAAATAATTTTTTCTATATAATAACAAATAATTTTTTCTATACATTACTTATTTTGCTGATTCATACTTAAATTCTCTTTTGTGTGGGTTAAATGAACTTGGTCCCTGGATTAGGGTATTAAGCCTTGACCAGATATTTTCTACAATATCTTTTGGTTTAAAACTTTGATGTATAATTGCCACAAGGACACAGAATTTTATTCCAAATCAATCTCCTACTACCTGAATGTAAGTGTCAGCTATTTCACGAGTTCACTGCTAAAATCTCAGTGTCTCAGACTCATATGTATAATAGATGCTCAATAGATTCTTGTGAATCTAACAGTCACATGGTTCATGACACATTATGGGTCTTCACTGTTGTTATCCTCATTCCATTATATACCATACGATCCTGCACTCTTGCCATCATTTAGTATTCTTACTAGGTCTCTCTTTCAGTGAAAGGTCACTTTCCAGAAATATTCCTTTACCAAACATTACTTTCAGGAAAAGAATATTTTTCCAACAAGCCCTGGAGAGTGATTACCCACGGCATGATTTTGCTAATTTACTCAGTGCTTTGTCTTAATGGTTCACCAAGTGGAGAGTCTTTCAGTAATGACAGTAAATGCATTTGAAATGTAGATATCGACCTAGGCAATACTGCATATTCAGCTCATCAAATTTTCATGTTAAATTAAGATTGTGTGTGTAAAGAGAAGCCAAAGTGTTGCTTCAAATTGGATCACTCTGACATATTTTATTCTAAATAAAAGAAAAATGCTTCAATCATAAACTTTGCTATGACTATTGCAAAATTATGGGAGGTAATAAAAGAAGGCAGAGATACCACATTTTTCAGGGAACTACTAATTCCACACTGCTTAACTTTATACATAAATATACATAGAATACCATGGCCTGTCACCTGCAGGGCAAAAGAAATACCACCATCATTGCTTTTCTCAAGTGAAATCCTCTGAGAGTCCTAGTTTCTTAAGTCATTATCAAAGGTCCTTCAACCTTTGCCATGAGATTAAAACACTCCCCAATGTTTTTCATACCATATGTCTGTCAGTGACTACTATCTCTGTGTAGGCAGTCCTGGTTCCTTTCCATTATCATGCTGGATATTTCCTGCTAGTGTGTTATATTTACAATCATATTTTGTTTTTAGAGAATGAGAACAATTGGTTCTCTATTAATTTTTCTGCTACATATATGAATATAAATTACTGTTTATATCAACCTCGAAGTCAGGAAATTACATTGATACTATGTAAATAAATGCATTGAAGAAGCCAAAACAGATAAAGTGATGAACTTGTGCAAAAACAGATACTAACTCAAGTTACCTCTGTTAACAACCAGGTCTTTTCTTTTTAATAATATTTTATTTAAACACCTTGATTACAAATATGATTGTGGTTGGGTTTCAGTCATGTAAAGAACACCCCCCCATCACCAGTGAAACATTTCCATCGCCAATGTCCCAAATCTCACTCCTCCCCACCCCACCCCCACCTGTACTCTAGACAGACTTTCTATTTCTCTCATATATTCTCTTTGTTAGGATAGTTCTCAATGTAGTTATTTTTCTAATTAAACTCATCACTGTTTGTGGTGAGGTTCATTTCAAATTTGAGTTTAATTTTAAAATACGACTGCTCTGAAGCCAGGGGATTGGATTCAAATTCTGGTTTTGGCATCCATCAATTGTTTATCCTTCCTGCAAGTGCTGGTTACTCACAACATTGATTTTAGCCTCTTGCATCAATTTCACTATGTTTTTATCTCATAATTCCTTGCACTTGGATAGATATTAATAATAGTCTAAACTGAGATATGTATTATCAATTCTTTCACCACCCCTCAAAAATACTGCATTAACTCAGACATGTCACAGAGTCATGAAGTTGGCAAAGTTAGGAAGAATTTTTCACTCTGGAATTAGTATGAGCTCCAAATTTTCAGGTTGCTTTGGGGGCTTTCAGATGTTAGTTGTGCCATTCATTGAACAGACTGACTAAAACCATAAAATGCAAGAAGCTGTATAACTACCTAAATAATACAGTCAAAGAGTTTCCATACTAAGCCTTATTTTAAAAAGGGTGGGAGTGGGGCAGGCAGAGAAGAGTCCTTTTAGAGTCCTCTGTAAATTGTCTCTGAAGAGTAAGAGAGGTTATAGGTCTGGCTGGCACCATAAATCACATGTCTTCTTTAATCCTTTTTAACAGAGCCTCAACAAGTGGCCGGCTGGATTAGAGGCTACTTACATAATATGACTTGGTAAATTCTGTCTGAAACTCTCTTCCATAAAATTTTTATTAGAATGTTTGCTTTTAAAAAATAGATAGATTGGGCTGGAGCAGTGGCACGAAGCAGTAAGGAGTTTGCCTTGCCAGTACTAGCCTAGGATAAACCACGGTTCGATCCCCCAGTGTCCCATATGGTTCCCAAGCCAGGATTAAATTTTGAGCGCATAACCAGGAGTATCACCGGGTGTGGCTGAACCCCCCCAATAGATTACTTAATTGAATCACTATGAGATACACAGTTATAAAGTTGTCCTGATTGAGTTTAACTCATAGAATATCCAATACCCATTCATTCTGAATGAGCATTTCCCTCCACCAATAACCTCAGTTTCCTTCCCTTCCTCCCCACTGCCTGCCTTTATACGTGGGCATATACATTTTTCTACTCTCTGTAATTTCCATTTTTTAAATATCTTTTTGATACTGTAGTTTGCAATATTATTACTGAATGATTATTTACAACAATCATTGTCATAGTGACTCCTTTTCTGCCCTAACTGAACTCCACAACTGTTTGTTGCAAGCTTCTTAGCATAGAATGGTCCTCTTACCCCTCATCACTATTGTCTTTGGGTATATTATTACCATACTATCTTTTTTAAATTTCCACAAATGAGTGTGATCATTCTATTGCTCAGTGTAATTCTCTTTGTGACATAGAAAAAACATTTTTTACACCCTGATCTGTGGACCCCAGGTAAAATTGAAGCACTTGTATAAGGGGAGAGGTCTTTTTGGGGGGGGGGTTTGGGTCACATCCAGCGGTGCTCAGGGGTTACTCCTGGCTATCTGCTCAGAAATAGCTCCTGGCAGGCACAAGGACCATATGGGACGCCAGGATTCAAACCAACCACCTTAGGTCTTGGATTGACTGCTTGCAAGGCAAACGCTGCTGTGCTATCTCTCCAGGCCTGGGGAGAGGCCTTTTATGAAATTTATCAGCAATCATATCACCAGTCAGACCACAACTGGATAAATTACTGTCCTTTCATATTTCTAACAGGACTGGAAAAAGTTTTTTGATTCATATCTGCAATCTGACTCTCTTTGGCATGTGAGTGTATTCTTCCAACTGATTTGTTAAGAAATGTGACAAAGCAAAGGGAGACCAATTATCTTCATATGTAACCTTTAGCAGCTTTCATATTCCAGGGATAGGGAGTTTGTTTTGCATATATTATAACATATAACCCGGTTTCTATTGTGCAACATAAGTAAATGTGTTATTTTGTGTTCATGATACACCAGGAAATAAATTCAGTAAGATAAAGAACTTGTGAGAGATCATACCCAGATTTCCGTTATAATTTATGCCAGACTCTGAAGTCTTCACTACTTCTATGCTACCAACAATTTTTTTTTTGGTTTTGGGGTCACATCCGGCAGTGCTCAGGGGTTACTCCTGGCTCCATGCTCAGAAATTGCTCCTGGCAGGCACGGGGGACCATATGGGGCACCAGGATTCAAACCGATGACCTTTTGCATGAAAGGCAAATGCCTTACCTCCATGCTATCTCCCGGGCCCTGCTACCAACAATTTCAAGGTAATTAGTGGAACAGCTGATGTTTTGGTCTAACTATTCATGCATTTATGCAGTCTTTGCTGAGTTATAGGCTCACTCAAGAAGATACAGGTAAAGGGTTCAGAGCTATAGTAAAACAAGTAAGGCACTTGCCTTGTATATGGCAGATCTGAATTGGATCTACAGCATCTCATATGGTCCCCCAAGCTACAAGAAGTGATCTCTGAGCACAGAACCCTGAATAAGCTATAAGCACTGCTGGATGTGGAGCCTAAACAAACATAAAAGAAGGTACAGGTAGAACCCCATGTTTGAAACTATAAGATGGCTTTATTACTGACTAGGAGGGTATGTTGAGATTCTGAAGATGCTCTTCTGAAGGTGACACTGTGAGAGCACAAGCTGGATGTCTTGTCCTAGTTTGTCTTCACGATATTCATTTATACTAGCATGCTTCACCACAGTTCAACTTAGCACTAGGCAGCATCTCAATGAGTGATACTTTTGTAATTCCTCTCCTCTTTTGAGTAAGTAGACAATGATAAATTTAAACAAAATATGCTGGTGGTTCTCTAGCATTTAGTTCACTTTTGGAGAAGGGAGTGACTATGATTTGCCCCTCGTAACCCTCTGGGTTCTGCAGGAACATTTCTTGTGCAAGGGTTGCTTGCATGCTTGCCAGCTCATTTCTCATGATGATATCATGTTGGTGTCCTTTAAAACTCTTCTTCATTCATAGCCGAAAGCTTTGTTTCCCATATTTATTCTACTGCATATATGCCAATTTTCTAAACATTTTATATATTTTTAAATATGTTGCATTATAGCCTTTTATAATTTTAAGTGTGTATTATATAAATAATGTATGTATATGTTATGTTGCATTAAGTTTGGAAAACCCAGTGCTACCCTTGGTCACACAATTGTCCTATATCACTTACTTCACTCACCCTGGGCTCCTTTCCATTTAATTATCACTAGCACTAATTTGATTTTATAGTCTAAAAACCATTTTTGTTTTTTTATTGTTTTATTTTATTCATACCTGATTTTATTTCCTTATGTACCACATAGGAGTAAAATTATATGATGCTTCTCTTTGAATTATTTCACCAAAATTATTTCACTGTTTTAGTCCTATTCATTAGGCTCATAATAAATTATGTTCTCAGCCCATTGATAAATCTATATATTTTAGATTTATTCAAGCTGTTGCAAATGATTAGAATTTCTTAATTTTAATAGTTGAGTAGCAGTCTACTGTACCTATATATCATGTCTTCTAGAACTAATCACCTGTAATTGGACACTGGTTGTTTTCACATCTTGGGTATTTTGGATAATGTAACAGCAACAGAGGAATAAGAGAATGCATCTATATCTTTATTTTTTATTTTTTTTGGTTTTTGGGTCACACCCGGCCATACTCTGGGGTTACCCCTAGCTGTCTGCTCAGAAATAGCCCCTGGTAGGCACGGGGGACCATATGGTACACCAGGATTCGAACCAATCACCTTTGGTCCTGGATCGGCTGCTTGCAAGGCAAACGCCGCTGTGCTATCTCTTCGGGCCCGCATCTATATCTTTAAATAATGTTTTCTTCATGCTATTTGAGCAAATACTTAGAAGTAGAATAAATGAATATGCATAATTTTTGTTAACAATATTTTGACCATGCCTGGGGTCTTTAGGACTGACTTTTAGTTCTACGCTCAGGAATCATTCCTAGAAGGGCTCAGGGCCTATGCGAGATACCAAGTATTGAACCCAGTTGGCTGAGTGAAAGCCAAGTGCCCTACCCATTGTATATTGCTCCAGTTCTATTTTAACTTTATCTTTTTTTTTTGTTTTTGTTTTTTGGTTACACCCGGTGATGCTTAGGAGTTACTCCTGGTTATGTGCTCAGAAATCGTTACTGACTTGGGGGGGCCATATGTGACACTGGGGATAGAACCCAGGTTTGTCCTGGGTCAGCTGCATGCAAGAGAAATGTCCTACTGCTGAACTATCGGAAGGGCCCACTATTTTAACTTTAAAAGGAAACTTTCACTTCTTTCCACAAGAATTTACTTTTTTTTAAAATAGTTTTTCTTTTTTTAGAATTTTAGGACAAGGTGAAGTTACAGTGGGAAGACAATCACCCATAAACATAATTCTCAAAAAAAAACCCCTTGCTGACACCCTAATTTTGAACTTTCAGCCAAAAAACATTTTGAAATAGTTGTGTGGGTTGTTAAATTTAGTGCCCCACTTTGGTCTTTGATTTGGCCGGTATGGTACCGAAGGTAAAAAGGGTAAATGTGGGGAAATAATGGTTAGAACCGAGGGAGTGAAGGACTAGATATGAGCTTTGTAGGACAGTGGCAAGAGCAGAATACAAGATGGACATTCTGCATATGTAAAATATATGCATAGAATACTATCAATATATATTGTATACATGGGGGCGTTAGCCTCACATGGTTTTCAAAATGGAGACCGATGAGAAAACATTGCCAGTGACTACCCCAACGCAACTCGGTGCAACATCTGCCTATCCTCCTCCCCATTCCCCTAGCCCCTAGTGTAGGGAGTGGGGGGAAGCCTTGGGACCCCTATAGAGTCCACCTGGCATCTACCCACCTTTCTGGTCACCTCGGCCGTTAATCAGGTAAGGCCTGGATTCCAGGAGAGAAAGAGGGGACAGCTGGGAGCCTGCCAAGCCTCCCAGCACATCCAAGCTAGGGAGAAGGCCTTGGTTTAGTGTCTCCCCAAACCCCATGCCTGACAAGAGCTAGCCTCCAGAACCAAAATTAATAATATATGTTTATATGTTATGTACATAAAATAAATTTACATCTCTGCATAGAGCACCAAGTGTTCTCTTCTCTAAAGGTCTTCTGCAGCACTCATTATGTCTTATCTTTGGGACAACTGACATTTTTACAGACATAAAATCTTTTTACTACTTTTATTTTTTGTTATTTTCGGGGGGAGGTCACACCCGGCAGTGCTCAGGAGTTACTCCTGGCTCTAAGCTCAGATATGCCCCTGGCAGGCATGGGGGATCATATGGGATGCCGGGATTGGAATCATGGTTCTTCTTCATGCAAGGTAAACACCTTACCTCCATGCTATCTCTCCGGATCCTATTTTTTTAAATTATAATTCATACTCCTTGATTTAAAAAATTGTTCATAATAAAGTTGTTTCAGGCATACAATGTTTCAATATGCTATCACCAGTGTCCCCCTCCCTCCATCAATACTCACAGGTTCCCTCCTGCTCTCCAGTGTGTCTCCTTGGCAGGCATAAAACACATTTATTCCAACAAAATTTAAAGAGATGGAGTTATCAAAAACTAAATAATAAAATTTTGATTTATTTCTGTTATTTTACCAATAAATACTACTTTAATTTATTATTGAGATGTATAAAACCATTCATAAAGTAGGAGTAAATATACATTTCTTAATCTTGTAGAGGGCAGTAATATGCACATTAGAAAGTTGTATACTCAGTGTCACATGTTGGGAAGATTTTTCCTGTTCTTTAGAGATCTTTTTAATATTTCTTGAAAATGGTTTCAAGGCTATGAATTCCCTAAGCTGTTTTCTCTCCATAAAGCTCTGAACTGTTTTCTCAAATTTGAATGATAATCTAGCTATACAGAGTATTCTTGATGAGATGTTAATTTTTTATACTCTTCTGATTCAATTTGATAGATCTGCTATGTATTTTATTGGCTTTTATTTGTATGTAAGTTCCTTTTTTTTGATACTTTCTGTATTCAGCATTCTATATCTTTGTAACTTTAAGTATAATATGCATTGAAGTTTTCAAAATTGAGTCTTTTTTCATTAGAAATCTTCAAACTCAAAGTATCCAGTTGACAGTGCTTTATGTACTGTTGTGGTGCTTCACCTTCTTTTCCCCCTACGTATCTCAAACCAAGTAAGAAAGTCTCTAGAAGGACTCCGTCCATTTCCGGAGTATTTGACTTTTTTCTTTTTTTTTCTTTTTCTTCTCCAGGTTATTACTTTTCTCTTCTTCAAACAAAACCACATAACTTGAACTAACTAGTCCCTCATCCCAGTTGGGGTGGGGTGGGGGGAATAAGGGAAGTACCAAGACCAAACAGGTGTAGGACCACTAAGTAGTTAGCTAGGCTCAGAGGGGACCACCTAACCTGGCAGCCCCGGGGGTGAGGGCGGAGTATATGGGAGGTAGGACGGGAACAGAGGTGGAGGGAGGGCAATTTGGTGATGGGAATTCCCCTGATTTTATGTTAACATGTACCTAAAATATTATTGTCAATGATATGTAAGCCACTATGATTAAAATAAAAATTATATTAAAAAAAGAAATCTTCAAACTCTCTGATATCATTCATTGACTCTAATCCTCAACTCTGGGAAATTCTTATCAGTGATCTCTTTAACTATTGTTTCTTTATCTCATTTGCCTTTCAGTTCTTCACGAACTTTAGTGATTCTTATATTCTCCTGTTTGAGCTCATCTCATAGTTTTTGGTATGCTGTTCATTTCATTCCATTTAAAACTATTTTTTACATTCTGCTTCTTGCTAGTGATTTCCTCCACGTCATCTTGGAGTCCCTTGATTGTTCAGCTTTTGATATTCTTTTATTCAGAGCTTTTCTTAACTTAAAAAATTATTTTACTTTCCAGATAGACTTTACTGAGACTTATTTAGAAAGATGTAAGGGGAGTGAAAGTGAGAAGTGTGTTATCAAGAAAGAATATAGGCTACTACAGAGTGGCAATGGGCAAGCAAAGAAATAGAGACAAGCAAGCGAGATACATGTTCAATGGAGAATATGAGATATGAGAACAAGCCACATTTTAATATTACCTTTTATATTAACTTTTTAATATTACCTATCATGTTCTTCATTTTGATTATACTAGGTTTTCTATTTTGACTCACACTTTCTTGTGTTTTGCATAATATCTGTGCTATCCCCCCCCTTTTAAAAAAAACTCATTTAGCATCCTCATCATAGTGTCACTAAAGAAACTGTCTGAGGGTTTACTGGCTTTGTCTGTCTTCATTGATATTATTTTCACTCACTGATCTTGGCTCTCAACACGATTTCCTCATTGATTTTCTGATGTTCTTGTTGTGCTGTGATGCAAATCTTTGTAGTTAGATCTCCTAGAAAATGATGAGGGATTAAACTGAGATTGCTCTCTTTCTTTGCCTTCACCAAGTCACAAAAACTATGAGCAGTGTGTAATTTGTTGCATAGAGATCAGGTTGAGGCTGTTGGGAGCTAAGCAGAAAGGAAGGGCTCTGCTGCATCTTCAGAATTAATGATATTAGCTGTTATAAGCCTCACCTGGAAAGGTGTAGTAGCACATTGATGTTCAGTCCTTTTTTTTTTTTTCATTAGATTTTCTCTTGCTCTCCTTTTTAAAAAACTTTTTTTCTACCATCATAATAAAATAACTTAAGGGCCCACCAAATTTTCAGAGAGGTATCCGAGTGTTTATTGCCTACTCTAGAGATTTCCTTGTTTCTTGCCTCTATTGATATTAATAATCCATAGACACTAGAAGCATAAAATTTTGAATGGTCTTTTTTGGTTGCAACATAAAAATAGATAATTGTATGATAATATCATTATATATCACTGTATTGTGAAATTTAATCTTGAAGGAATCAAAATTAGCATGTGCTAGACATGTGTCCTTAGATAGGTGTGATTTTTGTTTGTTTGTTGGGCCACACCTAATGACACTCACAAGTAACTCCTGACTATGAGCTCAGAAAATGCTCCTGGCTTGGGGGACCATATGGAATGCTGGGGATCAAACCTAGGTCTTTTCTGGGTCAGCTGCAAGCAAGGCAAACACCCTGCCTTTGAGCTATCACTCTGACCCCAAGAGAGGAATGATTTTTATGAGGGGGTAGTTTATTGGGACCATAATCTATTTTTAGGATATAGAGTTGTGATTCTGATGTCTTTTGTTATCAAACTTAACCTAAGTTTTTCTAGTATAAAGCAATAAAAAGCTAACGTCCAAGCCCTCAGACTTCTCAGTTGTTTTCTTTATTCACTTGTAATCAAGGGATTACAACAGGCTGTTCTTGGTCACTTGTGATCAGATTGAAAATTGGATCAAAGAATACCAACTTTATACCCCCATCACTTTATAAAACCACATGAAACACATATAAGCAGATATAAGCAGATCTACTTTAAACAACTCTGACTTTTATGATGTTTTAGAATCTACACTCAAAAAGGCATTTATTAACAGTCTCATCCACATTCACCAATTAGATCACTTGTCATTTATCTTCTTGAACATCAAGCAGATCTACAACTATTATTTTAATTAATTAATTCAACCCTTTATCCCCAGGGCGGGCCCTTCCAGACACCTGGCTTATTTTCACAGCAGTCCCTGATGCTTAGCTGTCAAGCCACATCATGACTGGCACTCTGAGCTTCATGCAAGGCCAAGCACTTAATCTCTTTAACAGAGACCTGTCATCACTTTCTTTCACTCCACTGCAGCCCCAGTCTATGTTGATACATAATGTCTCATGCACCTGTCTCTCCTTCCCTGTATAGCAGCCACCATCTGGGTTCCGACACTTCTCAAATCATTGTTCCTGCAATTCATCGAGTGTATGCTCAGTGCCAGGAACCATGCTAAGTGTTTCATATTTCCCTTCTCCTGTCCACAACAGTCATGCCATATATCATTATTATCCTGTACTCTATCAAAAAGTTGAGTCTTAGAAAAGTAACATCACTCAGACAAAATCCTTCAATGGAGACTGGTTAAAACAATTTCCAAAATACTACAGGGTACTGGATGTATGCTGGGAACAAGAGTGGAGATAGGACAACAATCGTGGTTGGAATGACCCTGATGTATTGTCACTATGTACCTTAAATATTACTGTGAAAGATTTGTAATTCACTTTGGTCACAATAAAAATTATTTTAAAAAATAGTACAGGGTAGTAGTAATAGTCATGCTGGTAGCTGACTGACCCTGAGTTAGTTCCTGAAACCAAGATTGGTTCCCTGAGCATTGGGAGAGAAAGACAAACTCACTAGGTTACTTACATATTGCATCAAAGAATTTAAAAAATGCTGTCTTCAGAGAAAACATGGGGGAGAACAACAACAACTACAACAAAATCCCCAAACTTCTTTGAGTAGACTTTTATGGATGTGCTGTGTAGTTTTTCCTCTGTCGTCTTGTGATCCCAGTAAAGTCTATATTATTCATAATATTTGCACACAGAATTTTATTTGTATTTATGTTTTCTGGACTATAAGGTGAAGGAAGTAACAAGAACACTTTGAATTACAATCGTCTTAATAATATAATTTGATTTAAAAACTTAGTTGATAAAACAGGATATTAGGGTGAGAGTGATTTCAGTTTCTGAATTATCAGAAGAGAAGTTTTACAGATGAGAAAACAAAGTCCAGGGAAATAGCGCAGCATGGAAAACACTTGCAAGTGTCTAGACTTGGTAAGATACTCAATACTACGTGTATTCCCCAGTGCCCTGTCAGGAGTGACCTCTGAGCATCAAGCCAGTAATAAGCAATGATCATCATGGTATGGTCCATATATCAAGGGGAGAAAAAAAAAGATGAAGAAGCAGCTTGTACAAAAGTTAAAAACTATGCTGGGGCTCACATTTCTCCGCTGCATACAATTCCGGGGCACTGTGCTTTTAGAGGTATCTTTACTGCATAGAATCCACTGAACGTCTCTGCTCATGGCCTTGATATGCCTTCAGTTTCAAAAGAGTTTCACCCTTCTGACTTTCATATATTCCCCCTTGCTGTTAGGCATTATAAAAAACATTTACAAATAAAAAAGAGGTGGAAGAAGAAAGAAAGAAAACCCAGTTATCTTATTTATTGCTTAGCTTTCCTGAGGGATATCACTTCTATATTGAAACTCACAAATTGTTGGGGGGCTTACAAAGCCTCCCAAAAGCAACTTCATTTGACATCATTTAAAGTCAGACTGCAGGTCATTAAAGTCTGGTATTTGTTGTTTGCTTCTTGATGTAATAAGGGGATTTCTATTTAAAAATATCCTTTATGCTCCGAAATTACCTCTGTGTAACATCTAGCATCAAGGTAAGAGAATTAACTGTTGAATCTCTCACTCCTATGAATGTGGGAATAATTTGATAAATACATGTCTGCTGTGTTTCTTAGAGCTTTCTCTGTAGAGGCTGGGTTCATGAGTCATGAGTTCTTTGCTCAGTAGACAAATATTCTTGAAAACTGTGACATACATTTTCTGGTTTTGGAAAGTTTTGATGCATAGTGGTCGAGATCAAAACATGGAGATGCAAGATAGCTCTTTAACCCAAAGTCTTCCAACTTATTTGGTTTGAAGTAAGTTTTTTCATTACTTTTTAATTACCCCACACCAATCAAAAATATTGATTTATATAGTTGCCCTTTTCAGATCAATGTGACTTAATATTTTGTTTTCTACAAAATTAATAGAGGAAGTCAGGATGATTTTTATTGGTGTGTTATCTAATCAACACTCAGAAGATCTGGGGTCTTGCTAAACTTTACTTGACCAACCAGGCTGATCAGTCAATGCTCAATCTGAAAATGGGTTTTTGGAGGTGTTTGAGAGAAATCAGGGCCATTATTTATTACAGATATGAATTATTATCATGTTATCACTCAAGCTTGGGATGCCTTGTGGTGCCTCTGTAACATGTGTTTGTAGGGACTGAACTCTGCCTCATATTTGCAAGGCATATATTCAGCCCTTTGATAATCTCTCACTCTGGCCCCATGATTTATATTTCATATCTGAAGACATTGAAGGGCACTTATAAACACCCCTAAGCTTGTGAAAATAGTTGACAGCCGTATGGTGAAAGTTGGAGTTTCTAATGCAGTCACCTTCTTGCATTATATATTTTGCTGAGGCAATTTATACCTTTATAGGTAAGTCTAGAACCAAACACAAGCACACACACAAAAATTAACTTTGAATGCTACTAGCTTATTAATACTTAAAATTTTAATGAAAAATTGATGACACTGCAATGAATTCTCACATCCAATTGACACTTGCACTCAGATTTGTAGCCTTCATATTTAGTGACTAGGACCTCTAAGATGATGACTGTAGTTAATGAGAACAACTATCTTTTTGTTCCTGAATTACAGTGTTGGGAATCAAACCAGCAACTTTATATATACAAGAACTAACAGCTTAGTTACTTTCCTGAACTCCAATGGTCTACATGGTGATCCACCCTTGACAAATTATTACCTTACTCATATGTGAAAAAAATGAAAGCAAAGGATAGAAGAACCAAGTAGCAGAGGAGCTGCCATGTCAGCTGTTCTCAGAGCTTATTCCTTGCTTCGTCTTCAGGGATCACTTCTAGCATGGTTCACAGGATCATATGTGGTACTGAGGATAGATCCCTGGTAGCCCAAGTGCAGGGGTGGCAAACAGCTCTCGAGGCACATGCAACTCCCGGCCAAAATGAATGTGGCTCTTTGCCTCTTATCATTATTTTGTATACTGTGGCTCTTTTGCCAAGTTTGGATTCTATTCTGCTACTTCTGAGAAGGGGAGGACCTCTGAGGAGATATCTCCAAGCACATAGTTCCACCCCCAGGCTGCGTCCTCCAGTCTCCCATCCCTTGGACACAACTGCATGGGCCAGCGAGGGGGTGGTGAGTGAGGGGTACCCATGTGTCACCTGTTGGATCACATCTTGCCCTTATTTCTTCTTGTGGAGGACGCAGCGCATCCTCATTATCACTGCAGGGTTTTTACCCTCACTCAAAATGGTAAAGTGCAATATGTGTTTAATAGATTGTTAAAATTATATGTTTTTGTGTGACTGTCTGTTTTGGCAGGTCACTGCGTGGTGTGGCTCTCTGACTCTCACAGTTTAAAATTTTGGCTCTTTGTATCGAACTTGTTTGCCATCCCTGCACAAGTGCAAGTGCCATCATCAAACATAATATTAAGCTGGTGACAAATTATCACCATCTTTCCTCCAGCAATTATTTGAAATAATGGCATAATCCGTCAGGATCCCAAAGGTGTTAGTGTAGGGAACACTAAGGCAAGGTGTTGTGGCAATACCTTCTACAAAGGGTGGTATGAGGGGAAATGTTAAATTGGGAACATTGATGGAGGGTAGTGGACAAGCATGAAGAAATTGATTTTGGAACCATGTATGCCTAAAAAATGTGGTGACCTCACGCTTACAAATTGAAAAAAAAATACGCAACCATAAATATCTTTTTAAATCACAGTAAAAATAACCAAAATAAAAACTATATCTTATCAAGAAAGTTTAAAAACAAACTTTGATGAATTGATGAAATGAAAAAATTAAGGAAATACATCTATAATTTATAGAGGGTGCTTTGTGCTTTGTCTATATTACCTCACAAACCTTCAATGTGATCTTGAGCTGCATGAATTTTTATCACCATTTTTATTGAAGAGAATCCTGAAGATTAGAGAGATTAGGTCATGTCTTTATAGTCACACAATACTGAAATCTGCAGAGCTAATTTAGAATTATTTATTTCAAGAAGCTTGTCTGTCCTCCTACTCCACTATTTTTTCAAAGTAAGTTGTAAGATCCATATTGCCCAAGAATGTATAAAGATTTCTCTAGATAGAAAAAAATGTACAATTTCCAAACACCCCCAAAGATTTCTCCAAGTGTTCTGATGTTTGATTAGTCAAAGCTGGTATAGGAATTAATAATACTCAAAGTAGAGCAAAGTGAATTTATACATAAACACTTTGTTGGTGTTTTATTTCTCCTTCATTCTAAGAATATATCTTTAGAATTGTAATCCCAATTAACAGAACCATTGATGTCTTACTTCTTCTCAAAATAGCCAAGATAGAAACAGGATAATCTGTAGGTTGAACAGTGTTTTATATGGATGAAGTCAGAGGTAGAAAATGGTAAGGTCAAGCATCTAATCTGGGAAAAGCTTGTAGTAATCATGATATTGGGAATTCCCAGATTATTTTTGTCTCAGTTTTCCTGACATGAATAAAAGGTAGTGGAATAGCTAGAGGTTATGCTATGGGAGTTAGAGGACAGAGTATCTACATCAACCCTTAGATCTAAGAGAAAGAGAAACCATTGTGAGTCTCCAGGACTGGAGAAATGTAGTGACCTAGAGATTCCAAAATGAAAATAATAACCACATGACCTATTCATTATTTTGCAGAGACAACACTAGGAACCACAAACTAAGGGCCAGAAGAGTACTCAAATAAGAGTATTTGAGGTGTTTCTGCCTAAGAGTTTCTGAAACTTATGTTTTAATCCAATAGAGGTATGTCTGTTGTGCATTGATCAGGTGGAGATAGAAATGCAAGATTCTGGGGCCTGGGAGATAGCATGGAGGTAAGGCGTTTGCCTTTCATGCAAAAGGTCATCGGTTCAAATCCCAGTGCCCCATACGGTCCCCCGTGCCTACCAGGAGCAATTTCTGAACATGGAGCCAGGAGTAACCCCTGAGCACTGCCAGGTGTGACCCAAAAACCAAAAAAAAAAAAAAAAAGAAATGCAAGATTCTGTCCTATGAGTCCTAGCTACCTCGCCTTTTCCAACCAGAAATGTTTAAGGGCCCCTAGGGAAGAGTGATAAATGTTTCTGATAGGGAAAGAAGGAGTCAGAAAGAGACTTGTAAAGGGAAATGGAAGAGCTCTAGCCATCAGAATGGGCCTGGGAGGTAACTTTGGATTTAAGTAATAAAACAATTGAAATTTCCAGAACTGGCCCAGTGGTTCCTGACTGTGAGAAACTGTGAGTGTTGCCTGTGCGTGTTTTTCCACTGTCCTGTCTCCTGAACCTCTTGAGAGTGGGCTGAAAAGGGGACAGAAAAATAGCTCTCTCAGAGGCTCATCCAAGAGCTGGAATGCCAAGGAAATGTGTCTGACCATGAAAACCAGCTAAACGCAGTATTCTGCAAAAAAGCAGGTCTCCTGTTTGTGACATCAGACTGGGAAAATCTACGTCTGCCCAGTGGTTCCCTGTTGTAAGAGACTCAGGATAAAAGCAGCTGAAGACAGAATCAGCATGCTGGAAGATGAGATGCAGAAAAACTCAACACAGCAGAAGATAATGGAAAAGAACCTTAAGACAAATGATCAGACAATGGAAAAAGTACTCAAAGAATGTGAACAGATGAAAATAGAAGTCTTTGATAAACTCAGCAGAAACAACATAAGAATCATTGAAGTCCCAAAGGCCCAGGTAGGAGATCTTCAGGAAGAATCAACTGTCAAAGACATCATCAGATACTCCCAGAGTTAAAGACTATATGCAATCAAAATCTGCATGCCTGAAGAGTACCAGCTAAAAGAGACCCAAAGAAAAATACCCCAAGACACATCCTCGTTACAATGACAAATCCCACAGATAGAGATAGAAAACTGAAAGCAGCAAGATCAAAAAGGGAAATAGCATTCAAAGGAGCATCCCTAAGACTTACAGCAGACATGTCACAAGAAACTCTCAAGGCCAGAAGACAGTGGTGGGCTATTGTGACAAGACTGAATGAAATGGATGCAGAACCGAGAATACTGCACCCAGCCAGACTCACATTCAGGTTTGAAGGAAAGATACATAGCTTCAATGGATAAACAACAGCTCAGAAACTTCACAGATGAAAAACCAGCCTTAAAGGAAAAACTAAAAGGTCTACTTTAAGACAAGAGAGACCAACAAACACAGCAAACATATCTACAAAGATGACATTAAATCCTATGACAATCATCTCCCTCAATGTCAAGTGACTAAATTCACCAATTAAAAGACAGAGTGGCAAAATGGGTCAAAAAGATAAATCCAACCTCTTTTGCCTACAAGAAACACACCTGTGTAATCAGAACAAACATATAGACTCAAAACCAAAGGCTGCAGAAAAATCATCCAAGCAAACAACACCCACAAAAAAGGAGGGGTGGCCATATTGATATCTGATGACACCAACTTTATACTCAGAAAAGTGGTAAGGGACAGAGATGGACACTATGTACTAATCAAGAGATATGTGCAACAGGAAGAAATCAGACTATGAAACATATATTCACCCAACGAGAGACCAGCAAATTATCTAATGCAATTACTGACAAATTTGAAAGAATACATCAATAACAACACAATAATTGTGGGAGAGCTCAGCACAGCCCTGTCAACACTTGATAGGTCAACCAGACTGAAATCAATATATATATATATATATGTATATATATATGACACTCCACTCCAAATAAGCTGGATATACATTCTTCTCCAATGCATATGGGTCATTCTCCAGGATAGACTACGTGCTGACACATAAAACATACCTTCATAAAATCAAGAGGATAGAAATTTTGCAGGCTACTTTTGCTGACCACAAGGCTCTGAAATTACATGTGAACTACAAAGGCACAAAGAAGAAAAACTTTAACAGTTGGAAATTAAAGAGCCTGCTACAGAACAACCAGTGGGTTCGAGATGAAATCAAAGAGGAAATCAAAACTTTCCTGGAAACAAATGATAATGAAGAAACAAACTGCCAGAATCTATGGGACACAGCAAAAGTGGTCCTGAGAGGCAAATTTATAGCTTTACAAGCACACATCAGGAAGGAAAAGGGGCATACCTGAATAACTTAATGATGCAGGTCATAAAATTAGAAAATGATGAATAAAAGGAACCAAAAAACAGGGAGACAGAAGGAAATAACAAAACTGAAAGCAGAAATCAATGAAGTGGATAACCAAAAATCAATCCGAAAGGTCAACGAAAGCAGAAGTTGGTTCTTTAGAAAAATAAACAAGATTGATAGACCATTTGCAAAACTCACAAAGAGAGAGAGAGAGAGAAACCTGATAACCTGTATTAGAAATGAAAAGGGGACTATCACAATAGGTATTGCAGAGATACAATTGGTAATCAGAGACTACTTTGAGAAACTTTATGTTACTAAACATGAGAACCTAGAAGAAATGGATAAATTCTTCCACACTTATAAAGTTCCACAGTTAAGTAAGGAGGAAACACCCCCATCACTATTGAGGAAATTGAAACTGTAATCAAACATCTGCCCCAAAAGAAAAGCCCAGGCCCAGATGGATTTACTAATGAATACTTTGAAACCTTTCAAGAGGAGATACTCCAATCCTAGCCAGGCTCTTCCATGAAATTGAAAAAACGGGAACACTCCCAAACAGCTTTTATGAAGTCAACATCACCTTGATATCAAAACCAGACAGAGATGCTGCCAAAAATGAAAATTACAGACCAATATCCCTGATGAATGCAGATGCAAAGATCTTTAACAAAATCCTGGCAAATCGGATTTAATGCATCATCAAGATCATATACTATGACCAAGTAGATTTCATACCAGGAATGCAAGGATGGTCTAAGATCCATAAATCTATCAATATCATACACGACATCAACAACAAGAGAAACAAAAATCACATGATCATATCAATAGACGCAGAGAAAGAATTTGATAAAGTCCAACACACATTCTTGATCAAAACTGTCAGCAAGATGGGAATGAAAGGAACCTTTCTCAATCTAGTTGAAGCCATCTACCACAAGTCAATGGCAAATATTATCCTCAATGGAGAAAAACTAAAAGCCTTTCCTCTAAATTCTGGTACAAGACAAGGCTGTCCGCTCTCACCAGTCCTCTTCAACATAGTACTGGAAGTTCTTGCTATAGCGATCAGGCATGAAAAATATATCAAGGGAATCCATATAGGAAAGTAAGAAGTCAAGCTCTCACTGTTTTTTCAGATGACATGATACTTTACTTAGAAAACCCTAAAGACTCTACCTAAAAGCTTCTAGAAACAATAGACTCATATAGCAAGGTGGCAGGCTAGAAAATTAACACATAGAAATCAATGGCTTTTTTATACACCAATAATGATAGGGAAGAGATGGACGTCAAGAAGGCAATCCCATTCTCATTTGTGTCACAGAAACTCAAATATCTTGGAGTCAACGTTACCAAAGACATGAAGGACCTACACACAAAAACTATAAAGCCCTGCTCCAAGCAATAAGCGAGGGCAATAAGTGAGGACACACAGAAATGGAAGCACATACCCTGCTTATGCATTGACAGGATTAAAATCATTAAAATGACAATACTCTCCAAAGCATTGTACAGATTTAATGTGATCCCCTTAAAAATACCCATGATAGGGGCCCGGGAGATA
>PVKC010002225.1:0-18221 GCA_004027635.1 Crocidura indochinensis
ATAAGAACTTTAGAAAGAAAATGTTGAGGATATTCAAGACCTTAAAGCAAAACTCAATAACATCCTATGAAATGGACTTTCAATAAAACAGAAGAGGTTATGAGAACAGAAATGAGAAAACTTCAAACAGAAATGACTGAGCTGGAAAACTTGGTCAAACAATGAAAAACTTACTAGATGGCCTAATTTTCAGAGTCACAGAAACTGAGGGCAAAAATCAGTTAGATCAAAACTGAGGCACAACTATCTTCCAGATAACAGCATAAAATGAATAAAAGTCCTTAAAATAAATAAATAGCTAACAAAGATCTTTTGGTGGGATGAATTAAAGAGGAACAAGGTTTGTCTGGGTCACAGAGGGTCAAGAAGGCAACACTTATAAAGAAGCAACATTCAAAAATCTAAATGCAGAGTAGTTTCCAGAGATGGAGAGCTCATGTATCCACTTTCTAAAGATTATCTACTAAAAGAGATACAAATAAAAATGTTTCAAGACACATCTCTAATCTGAATGCCAAAAACAATGTATCCTGATAATATGCTGAAGGCAGCAAGATAGGAGAGAATCATATATAAAGGAACGTCATTCAGATTTTCAGGAGATTTACCAAATAAAACCCTCTTGGACTGCAGACAGGGATGAGAAATATTAAAAAAAAAATTAAACGAGAATTTTTTTTGTTCAGAGGAAGCGCTTGTGTTTTTATTTTTATTTTTACTTTATATTGTGGCCAATGTGAGTTACAAATCTTTCAGATAATAAAAGGTACATAGTGATAATGAATAAGAGGAATTACCACCACCAGTGTGTTGTCTTCCCTCCATCCCTTTTCCCAGCATGGGTCCCACTTCTTTCTCATTTACCCCCCCAGGATGTTAGTGTAACTGGTCTCCAATTGTACAGCTTGTTGTACATTAGATATTTATTCTGTTGTCATTGACTTGGGGTTTGGTGTTCAAGTCTGATCATTTTTTCATTTCCACTAAATATTCATATGACTATCTAGTCCTAGTACCGTCCATTTTTCCTAAAGGGGAATTTGAAGGAATTATGATGCTGAGCAAAATGATTTTAGTAATGTGGTTTTGTTGGAAGTATAATAAATGTAAAGATGAAGAGGAAGAAGAAAAAAACCTAGAAGGAATGGTCTAGGTGTTATAAATATGAATTTAGAAGAAGAAAAGCGAAAAAGGGGGGAAAGGTAACAAAACACCACTAGAGAAAAAGAGAAAAGAAATAAAAAAGAAAACGAACAAAGCCGTAACAACAAAAATACAAAAATAAAATAGCAAAGAACAAACAAAAATAAAACCCAACAACTACAAAAGACAAGCCCCCCAAAAAAGGACAAGAACAAAAAAGAAAAACATACCCATACATAGGAAAAGAAAGAAAAAAGAAACAAACCAGCAACTACTTAAGGTTTATGTTTCGTCTCTCTCTCTCTCTCTCTCTCTCTCTCTCTCTCTCTCTCTCTCTTTCTCTCTCTCTCTCTCTCCTCTCTTTCTCTTTCTTTTTCTCTTCTCTTTCTCCCGCGACTCTCTCCTTTTTGCATTAGGCACAGTAAGTACTGGGAAAAATGGAGAAGAAATTTCCTTGGCCTAAGAGATACAGTATTTCTTTTCCCTTGAAGCATACTGCTATGGGAACTACTACAGGCTTTATACATGTTCATTTTCACATCTCTAAATCTTTTTATGGTGCCAGGAAACTTTCCAGTGGATGATAACTTCCGGCCTCTGTAAGCAAGAGATCTTGGTATTTGCTTAGGTCATAGGACGAAGTCTAGGAAAGAGATTTTCTGATTTTCTTTATGATTCTAGAGGTTCTGTTTGATCATTATTGTTGCAATTAGTGGTCTTGGTTTTTGCTTAGATCCTTGGACAGAGCCTCTTAAAGAGTCAGTGCGGTTCCAGAAGTTCTGCTCACAGTTGTCAAAGTCAGGCCTCTGGCATTAGAGATCTTGGTTTTTGTACTAATCCTAAATCTATGGCTAATCTAGGACCTTTCTTATTGGTCCCACGATAGGTTCTGGCCTTGCTTGTCTATGTCAGTGTCCAGTAGTTGGTGATTTTGGTTTTTGCCTAGAGCAAAGGCTTATATATGTTTTCTGGGTTCATCATACTGTTAGGTGATGAGATATGGCAAACCTGTCTTAGAACAAGTGCTGCCGTTTATCATATGAGGATGCCATATCATAGCTGGTGCAGGTTGGTGCCAGGGCAGTGTTAGGTGTTTCCCAGGAAGAAATTTGTTTCCTGATGTTTTTGTTGGGAACTGTGTTGTTTCTGCGACTGGGGCCTGGGGTACTGGATTGAATGGTTGCTGTCCAATCACATGGAGTCTAAGTTGGGACCACATGACATAAGCTCAGGGAGGGAGCTTGTGTTATAAAATGTAGGGGTTTTTATCCCTAATAGATAAGAGCTTGCTTCTGTGCATAATATTTCCCCTTATTTAGAGTGCCTGTGCAAAAGAGAATGGTGCCAAATTATATTGCTGGTGCATTTGGGTGTAAGAACGACAGGCTACACATTGTCTGTGCCCTGGTTGTAACCTGAACTTTTATTCCAGACCATTCTTTTTCTAGTAGGCTTTCATACTAAGAAGGGTAAAAGGATTTCTGAAGGGGGGAGGAGGGATAATATATAAGTGGGGCTATATACACATTAGGCATGGATTGTTTATATTTTGGGTTTGGCACTCAGAGAGGAGTCCACTGTCTAGAAACTCATGCTCACATAAAGACAGAAATTAGTGGTCTATTCTTAAGTTGATGATGGAAGTCAGGCTGGGTCTGAGCTACTAAGAAATAATTGGGTTAAGAAAAGATAGATAATTGACTAAGATATACATTAGGAGAGAAAGAAGGGGAAAACAAAAGATAAGAGAGAAGAGAAAAGAAGAATGAGTAAAAATGGTAAAAATAAGTTAAAAAATAAAAAGATTGGACAGTGAGTTGATGGAGGGTTTTCCACTTTTAAGACTCCTCATCATTGCCGGGGGTCAGCTTTGCTAAATATAGATTTCAGCTTTATATAGTGGGTGGAACATTTTTAGTATAAGCACAGTTTTCAGTCTAGCATACTAAGCAATGTGGTAATGGCGATTATATGATGTGGCTAAACTATGTAATATTGTCTATGTTAGGAATAGAGGTATCTTTCCTATGAAACAGCTGACAACCAGGGCTTTAATTTTACATAGATTGAATTGATGAAAAATTAAAAAGAGGGAGATAGAAGAAGTAGAAGAAAAAGAAAGAGAAAAATGAAGAAAAAATAAAAAATAAAAAAAGAAAGTAGTAATTTGCAAAAATCTGTTCAATGAGTGGGATTTATAACATAAGACTGTGGACTGTTCCAGTGTTCTGACTGATCCTATGCTTTGGGTCCTACTAGAAGGCATAAATAAAAGGGAATGGGTAAATTAAAGTCAAAACACTGTCTAATGAACACTGTAAAAGGTATTCAGTCTGGTTGAACACCGAGGTTTCAAATTATGGTGTCCACACTTTGTTTCCAAGGCTTCCTGTGGCTAAAGAAGCTGAAGGGTCATTTCATGCCTGGTAAATTAAGACATTAAAGCATTTGTTAGTAATCATTACAGTGGAAGTTTGAACTTCTAATCATATTCTGCACCTGGTTCTGTGAATAAATACATTAGGACATTGTTACAGACCATTGTAGTTATAGACCTTTATAGGTCTATAACTGTTTGTTCTAAACTACTGTTTCCTTCATTGTTGGTTTCTTTAGATTATAATGGGTATTCACATCTTTGTGATGCCCACCTTCCACGTCATTTGAACACTTCTCCTCATCGTATGGTGGCAACTACAGTGTTTGGAGTTTCTACCCTTTTGGCCCTTGTACTTGTTGCTGGAATACTAAATGTAAATGTGATATATATTATAGATACCTCAAAGAATTGCTATCATTCTATATTTATCCTTCTTCATCTGGGTTACTTCATTTAACATATTTTCAAGGTCCATCCATGCTCCCGTAAAATCCATGGTTGTGTAATTTCTAACTGCTCTGTAGTATTCCATTGTGTATAAGTACCACATCTTCATGATCCATTTATCTGTTGTTCGGAATCATGGTTGGTTCCAAATCTTGGCTATTGTGCTGAGTGCTGTGATAAATAGTGGAGTGCATTCATATCTTGGTATGAATATTCTTTCATCTTGGGGGTAGATACGCAGGAGTGTGATTGCTGGGTCAGATGGCAGCTCAATTCTGAATTTTCTTAGCACGCTCCATACTGTTTGCATTGGGGTTTAACCAAGAAACAGTCCCACCAGCAGTGGATGAGAGTTCCTTTCTTACCACATCCATGCCAACAGAGATTGGTCCCATAATTTTGATATGTGCCATCCTCCCTGGTGTAGGGTGGTACCTCATTGTTGTCTTGATTTGGATTTCCCTAATGATGAGTGATAGTGAATATGTTTTTATGTGTCTCTTGGCCATCTGTTGGTCTTCCTTGGAAAAGTTGTCTATTCATTTCCATTCCTCTTTTTCCTATGGCTTTATTAGTTGTTGTGGAGCTCACCTTTCTGAGTGCTTTGTATATCCTAAATATCAGCCCTTTATCTGAGTGTGAAGATTTATCCCATTCTGTTAGCTGTCTTCTGGTTTTATCTAGTGTTTCACTTGCTATACAGAAACTCTTTAGTTTGCTGTAGTCCCATTTATTTAGGTTTGATATCGTTAGTCTTGCCATTGACATTCCATCATCAAAGACTTTTTTGAGGTATATGTCTTGAAGCATTCTGCCTATTTTTCCTCAATGAACTTTATAGACTGGGGTCTGATATCTAGGTATTTAATTCAGTTTGAGTTGATTTTTGTGTAGGGTGTGAGGTATGGATCAATCTTTAGTTTCTAATGGTTGTTTATCTAATTGTATGAACACCATTTGTTCAAGAGACTGTTTTTTCATTTCAGGTTCTTGGATACTTTGTCAAGTATTAGTTGATTCTATATTTGGGGGTATATCTCTGGATATTCTGTTCTAACCCACTGTTCTAATATTCTGTTTTTGTTCCAGTACCATACTGTTTTGATGACTATACCTTTATAATAAAATTTCAGGTTAGGTAAAGAAATGCCACCCATTTTCTTATTTTTTTTAAATATGGATTTGGCTAGCCTAGGTCTTTTGTGGTTCCAGATGAAGTTTATAATTGATAGTTCTATTTCCTTAAGGAAAGATATCTAAATTTAGATAGGGATTATATTGTATCTATATAGTAATTTAGGTAAGATAAGCATTTTTATTATGTTTATTCTTCCTGCTCATGAGCAGGGGATGCTCTTTCCTTTCCTTAGATCCTCTTAAATTTCTTTCTGAAGTGATCTAAAGTTTTCATGGTATAGGATTTTCAATTCTCTTGTCAGATTGATTCCCAGGTACTTGATATTTTCAGATACTATTTAAATGGAATCAACTCCTTAATGTCTTTCTCCTCTGCTTTGTTATTTGTATAGAGGAATGCTATTGTCTTTTGTGTATTGATTATGTAGCCAGCCACTTTTCTGTATTGACTTGTTTCTAGGAGTTTTACTGTGGACTCTTTAGGGTTTTCTATGTATATCATCATATCATCTGCAAATAGGGATAATTTGACTACTTTTTTTCCCTATTTGGATTCATTGGATTCCCTTCTCCTGTCTGATTGCTATTGCTAGTACATCTAAAACTATGTTGAATAAGAGTGGAGAAAGTGAACAACTTTGCCTTGCTCCTGACCTTAGTGAAAATGTTTTCAGTTTTTTGCCATTAAGGAAAACGTTGGCAGTGGGCTTTTTATAGATAGCTGTAATTATCTTGAGGAAGGTTCCTTCCAACCTTATTTTGCTGAGTGTTTTCAGCATAAAAGGGTGTTAGATTTTGTCAAATACCTTCTCTGTGTCGATTGATGTGATCATGTGTTTTTTTTTTCTTTCTTATTGTTGATGTAGCGTATGATGTTGATTGATTTGCATATGTTGAACCATCCTTGCAATCCCTGGGATGAAAATACTTGGTCATGGGGGCCGGGCGGTGGCTCTGGAGTTAAGGTGCCTGCGCTAACCTAGGACAGACCGCGGTTCAATCCCCCGGTTCCCCATATGGTCCCCCGTGCCTGCCAGGAGCGACTTCTGAGTGAATAGTCAGGAGCAACCCCTGAGAGTCACTGGGTGTGGCCCTAAAACCAAAAAGAAAATACTTGGTCATAGTGTATAATCTTTTTGATGTACTGTTGAATTATGTTTGCTAAGATTTTGTTAAGGATTTTTGCATCTCTGTTCATTAGTAAGATTGGTCTGTAGTTTTCTTTCTTGGTGGGGTCTTTGCTGTCTTTGGGAATGAGTGTGATGTGAGCCTTGTAAAAGGAGTTAGGAAGGATTCTTGTCTTTTCAATGTTTTGAAAGAGCTTGAGGATCAGTGGTTGTAATTCTTCTCGAAATGTTTGATAGAATTCACCTGTAAAACCATCTGGACCTAGACTTTTGTTCATAGGGAGTTTCTTAATTACTGATTCAATTTTCTCTGAAATGATTGGCCTGTTTAGGTTTTCTACATCCTCTTTTTCCAGTCTTGGAAGATTTTATTTTTCCAGAAATCTTTTGGTTTATTCCTGGTTCTGTGGCCTGTGTATAGTTGTTCATAGTAAGTTCTCACGATGTGTTGGATTTCTTGGAGGTTCTATTGTAATCTCTCCCCTGGTCTCATTGATTATTTATATTGTATCCCTAGCTTCTATATTGTTTATTTCTGTTTTGGATTTTATTATTTCTTGTCTTCTGCTTGTGTTTGGATTTCTTCATTGCTGTTTTTCCAGTTCCTAGAGGTGCCCCTCTAAATTACTGATTTTGTCATTTTCCTATGTCATTAAGATAGGCCTGTGTTTCTATGAGTTTCCCCCTTATTACTGCTTTTGCTGTGTCCCACAAATTTTGACAGTTGGTCTCTTCACTATCATTTGTCTCAAGGAATCTTTTGATTTCTTCCTTGATTTTCTCTTTGATCCAGCTTTTGTTGAGTAGTTGTTGATTAAGTTCCAGGTTTTGGATTTTCTCCACAGCTTCTTTTTTATAGTCGATCATGATCTCTGTTACATAATGATCTGATAGTGTGCTTCTGGTAATTCTTATATTTGTGACTTTGTGTAAGTAAGATTTATATCCTAAGGCATGTTCTATTCTAGAGAAGGTCCCATGTGCACTTGAGAAGAATGTGCATTCTACTTTCTTGGGGTTGAGAGCCCTGTATTAGTCCACTCTGCCCATTTTCTCTAGTTTCTCATTTAGGGGCCATATCTTTGCTAGTTTTCTGCCTAGTGAATCTGTCTAGTGGTGATCGTGGAGTATTAAAATCTCCTGCTACTATCACATTTCCTTACATATGTTTCTCTAGATTTGTGTGCAATGGCCTTACATATTTTTCTAGCTCTACAGTCAGTGCATAGATATTGATCAGAGTTAGTACATTTTGGTGTAAGGTTCCCCTGATCAGTAATTAGTGGCCCTCTTGGTATCTGAGCACTTTCTTGAGGTTGAATGCAATTTGATCTTGTATAAGAATAGCTGTCCCAGCTTTTTTTGTATTCTATTGACTTGAATAATTTAGTTCCATCCTTTTATTCTAAACTTGTCTATCCTGTTCTGTTAGCTGTGTTTCTTGCAGACAGCAGAAATCTGGTTTTTGTTTTCTGGTTCAACCCTCTAGTCTGTGTCTTTTAATGGGGTATTTATCCTGGTGACATTTAAGGAGATTATTGACAGAGTGGGTTGTTGTGCTACTGTACTGAGTAGAGTGTTGCTGTTATAATCGGGGATTTGGATTGTGTAGTTTATATTTAAGTAGTTCATTTAGAGTTGCCTTTGTTAGTGCAAATAGTGTAAGATCTTTCTTGTCTGAGAATATTTTTAGTCCTCCCTCCCATATAAATGAGAATTATGCTGTGTAGTAGACTTTAGGTTGGAGGTTTTGAATAAGTCACTTCACAGTCTTCTTGTTTGGATTGTTTCAAATGGGAGATCTGGTTTGATTCTTATGTTCTTTCCTTTGTACTTGACAAGGTATTTTTCTCCTGTATTGCTTTAAGTAATTAATTTTTCTCTTTGTTAGGTTCTATTTTATTAGGGATTCTTTTTGCTTCTTGGATTTGAACTGGAGTTTCTTTCCAGAGGGTAGGAAAGTTTTCTGCTATGAATTCCCTCACTACTTGTTCTTCTCCTTTCTCTGTTTCCTCCCCTTCTGGTATTCCTACAATTCGCAGATTATTTCTTTTGCCCTTGTTCATTAAATGCCTGACATTTTCTTCCAATGCCTTACCTCTTATTTCTTTACTGGCTCCTTTGTCATTTTTGGTTTGTAATTTTTCCTCAAGTTTTTGTATGCGACTCTCAAACTGTGTAATTCTGCTATTATGGCTTGCTAAGATGTTTCTATTTTTCTTTATTTCCATTTGCATGAATTCTCTCATCTGTTGTAAAGTTCATCTTTGAGCTGGTTGACTTGCTCATCTATGGATTTCTTTTCTTTTCTTTTTTTTTTGGGGGGGGGAGGCACACCCGGCGGTGCTCAGGGGCTACTCCTGGTTGTCTGTTCAGAAATAGCTCCTGGCAGGCACAGGGGACCATATGGGACACAGGGATTCGAACCAACAACATTTGGTCCTGGATCAACTGCTTGCATGGCAAATGCTGCTGTGCTATCTCTCCCGGCCCACATCTATGGATTTATTTATTTATTTATTTATTTATTTATTTATTTATTTATTTTGGTTTTTGGGTCACACCCGGCAGTGCTCAGGGGTTACTCCTGGCTCCATGCTCAGAAATTGCTCCTGGCAGGCACGGGGGACCATATGGGGGACCGGGATTCAAACCGATGACCTTTTGCATGAAAGGCAAACGCCTTACCTCCATGCTATCTCCTGGGCCCATCTATGGATTTCTTAAACTCACTGGCAAGTGATTCTGATTTCTAATGGCATGGCTTTCAATGCCATTTTATATCCTCATCTATGGGATCATGAGTTTTGGTGGACTTGGAAACTTGCTAAGATTTCTTTTCATATCTCTGGCTGATAGTGTCTTCCTTGGTTTCCCTATAATTCCTTGCATTTGGTGTTCTCAACCCTCCTAGGTCACCTCTGGCATGTGGATGGGTCCCTATTCTGGAGTGCAGCCCCAGGCAGGGATGGTGAGGGTGGTTGCTGAGATTTGGCCCTGCCCTCAGATCTCCATGTTCCCATGCCTGTGTGAGGGTACAGTCCCCAAGATCCGATAATGGCAATATCTGATAGCCTCTCCTCAGATCTACCCCTCACCCCTATATCTGCGAGAGGAGGTAGCCACCCATCCAGCTCCTTAGGGACCTCTAATGGTGACAGACAGCCTCCTGTGAGCTTTACCAGCAGTACCTGCCAGAAATGCAGGTCGTGACCTATCTGGGTCCCCAGGCAGGACTAATGGTAACCGGCAGCATCCCATGAGATTTAGCCCCAGTTCCTGAAAGAGAGGCATGTATGCCTGTCCGTCCCCAGGCACCACTAATGGGCGACCACAGCGTACCCTGAGAAATAACCCTTTGAGAGAGGCAGGTTACCACCTACCCATCCCCAGTTGTTGGTAATGGCGACAGCTGCCAATTTTTTTTTTTTAATTTAGCCTGCTTTTCATTCAGATTTAAAAGTTTATAGCTCAGGAACTTTATAGACTCAAAAGTATCTTTAAGAAGAACTAAGGGGACTAGGGACTAGTTTAATCAAGACAAATCTTACAAATGGTCCAAACTCCTGCAGAAAATATGGCACACAACTCCAAGACAATAATCTCTCACAATTCCAATGGGCTAAAAACAGAATTAAGAGACAGAGAGTAGCAGGATGGATTGGAAAATTGAGCACAACATTATGCTGCTGGCAAGAAACACATTTGAAGAGTCAAAGCAAACATAAACACAGTCAAAAGTTGGAAAATAATTCTTTAAGCAAGCTTTACCTGATGTACAAGCTCTCTGATAACATTTATTAGTGTTTTTGAAAGAACTAATGACTTGCTATTAAACCTTGATACTATGACTAAGATAATAGAATACCTTAATGTTTGCTGAACATTAGAGTCATTCCTGAAATGTTGCAAAATTATGACAAAATTTAAAATATGTTGATAAAATCAAGATTCCTAACCTATTAATCTAAATAAAATTGCATTTTGGTGGACTGAATATAATCAAGTAAACTATTTAAAAGAGATAAAAAGACAATGGACAGCAGAATATGTATTTTTTGTTGACCTTAAGAAAATTAATCTCTTTGGTGTGAGAAAAATTCATGACAAGGAACTTAGGGATTGTGTTGCTGAGAGTATTACAGAACTCCAGTTTGAGTACTCATTGGGTATTCTCAGTTAAAGAGAGGGGGGTGTGAGAAAAATGAGGTGTTTTCAAGGGTAGCAACCTGAAAAAATCAGATTTGTTGCCCCATCAAGAATAATCTTGTCTATACTATCATCATAAAGGTTTTTTTTTTTATAGATAAAGACAATGGGGAAGCAAGATTTTAAAAACCTGGGTTGCAGATTGTTGGGCACCAGAAAGATCGATAACAACCTATGTGAACTGGTTCCCTGAGGCATATTACATGTTAACTGAAAATCTAAGGTAAACCTTTCTGATCAAGGGTTCAATTTATACTTATCTGGGAGTTTGGGAGAACAACTGCCCTTGAACAGAACACCTAATAGTTCTTTAGATTTCAGGTTCAGTTCTTATATTCTTCTTGATTGGTTTTAACAGCAGAATCTAGTGTAAAAATCGGGAAAACACACAAAGAAAACAAAAACACCCAGTCCTATAATCACAAGAAATGTTTTTTACAAGCATTTTTCTTGTAACTGCTTACACTTGGAAGACAATAATAAATTTCAGATATGTAATTAGGTTCACATAAAATGTGCCTAACAATGCATTTTAATCTGTTTTATTATTTTTACTTTTATCTCCATAATTTTTTTTGCTGATAAAGTTTTTGTGATGTCCAGAGATTGCATATATATTTTTGTGGTGATGACTGAGATGTCACACTTAGCAGTGGCAATTAGTGCACATTTACTCAATAGATGTGTATTGGAGAGTTCATATTTTGTACCACCAGGATCTTATTCAACATGTGGGATGGTGCTAAAACTCAAATTCACATTAAGATACCTCAAAGGCCTTCTATTAACTTACTGCATTTTGGAAATATGTCAGCAATTAATATAATTAACTTTAAAAACTGCTCTCAAAATTCTTCTTAAAAAGAATGTTTCCAAGATTTTTTAATTTTGTAATGCTTCAAATACTCTCTAAATATTCACATTTTGTGTTAATAACTTTTTAAACCAATTGATATATTTTTTATTATTATTCTTAGTTGTTCTCTCCTTCAGAATACAAGCTCACTTAGCAGAGATTTTTTTCTAGTTTATTTTTTTTTCTTTATTGCACACCTTTGATTAAAGTATTAGAGTCTTATGCGGTGTATATATGTAATTGTTAATTATTAATTAGTTGTTAATTGTTAATTATTAATTAATTAATTGTTAATATAACACAGCTCACACTATGATAGATCTTATGATCTGTTCTTCTATACTTTGTCATGGAGAGAATATCATAGAAAAAAATCATTCTGTTATTAGGAAGAGTATATACATATGTAGGTCCTTTTTATTGTTTTATCTTGGATATAGTGAAGAAAATAATAAACTTCTTTACACTTCCAAATAAAATAACACTTCATAAGTGGTGGCTATATTAATATATTTTGATATTTAACTTTAACTTTATATCTGCCATATATAAGGAATTATAATTAATGTAAAAATATAACAGTTATACTTAAAATACAAAAGATATAACCTTAAACATGCTTAAATATAGCTGCAAATAATGTTCCTAATTAAGTGTATAATTAAGTTTTGTACTAGCCTCATAATTTTAGGAAAGTAACTGTTAAAAGATCTTTGAAACAAAAGTTGGTTTCCAGTACCATGATAATAAGTTTAGATATTATTTTTGACAGATAACACAAAGGCTGACAGATAGCAACCAAGAACTAAAGAGAAAAGAGGACAAACAAGGTTAAATGGAAACTTATAGCAAAGAAAATAGACTAGTTTCTCAAACTCAATTCTATTGAAACTTGGGGTCATAAAATTTTCTGTTGTGATGTACTGTCCTGTGCATTATGAGTTATTCAATAGTATCCTTGACCTTTACTCACTGGATGTAAACAATGTTTCGTTTTCAGTTAGAACAAATAAAAGTATTTGTTGATGTGATGTGGAGAAGTGTTTTTGTATGTCAGGACACCACCTTGCCGTACAACATTCTTCCTCACTGTCAATCATTGCTATATACTAACAATATTCTAATGAAGACAATAGATTCAGAATATAGTCAGAAAATTCTAAGTAGCAAGTAATTCAATCAAATTTCATCGATTTTTATCGAAATACTTCCTTTGATTCTTAATAAACTTCTCTCTAGGGTCAGGAAAGTTATTACAGGTTATAAGGCTCTTGCTTTATACCTTTGTATCAGACCCAGATTGGCACCTGCCAGGTATGATTCCTAAGATCAAAACAGAAGTAAGACTTGAGAATGGGGGGGGGAAGGGGGGGGCCGGTGGTGCTGGAGGTAAGGTGCCTGCCTTGCCTTGTACTAACCTAGGATGAACCGCGGTTCGATCCCCTGATTCCCCATATGGTCCCCCGTGCCTGCCAGGAGTGACTTCTGAGCGATTAGTCAGGACTAACACCTGAGCGTCATCGGGTGTTGCCCCCCCCCCCAAAAAAAAAGACTTTGAGAACATCTAGGTGTGGTCCAATAGAAAACACACAGAAAGAAAAAAAGAAACTTTTTTTGTTGGGTTACTAATCCTACCCTAAACAATAATTGTAATCCATCCTAGAGTGTGACCTGGTGATACTATATTGGATTATTCCTTACTTGATATTCTGTTCCCACCCTAGGGTGGTACCTGATTCTTGTCAATAAAAGCAAGGGTCTGAGGAAGGCTGGGGATCATTTTCAGTCTTCTTCCACTGAGCTGCACTCCATTTTAGGAGCAGAAAGCTTTTGTGGTTTGAATTTCTTACTTGAGCACTGGATTTTCTGAACCTGTTCTTGTACCTTTAAACTGTGTGAATTATTTCCTGAGGATCTCTACAACTGGAATTGTTCTCCCTTGTTCGATTAGGATGGAGACTGCCTTTCCTGTCTGGGAGCTCGATGAGAATCAAACCTTAACCAATCTCCTAGAGAACATGACACTTCACTTTTTGAGTTGTGTCAATTCACAAAGTTTCAACAATTGTACTTCTTCTAGCGGCATAGACAAAGACACAAACACTAGGGGTGTGCAATTTTTTTCTTTCTTTCACTAAGGCTCTTAGGCCTCTCTGGAAAAGCCCACCTTCTCTTGAAAGTGTTCCTTTTTCTCTCCCTCAACCCCCCTTTTTTTGTGGGTTTGGGCCACACTTGGTGATGCTCAGGGATGACCACTGGCTATTGCTCAGAAATCACTTCTGGCTTGGGAGACCATATTGGACGGGTCGGAGGGGCGATCTAACTTTCGTTCAGTCCTAGGTTAGATGATCTGCAAGGCAGATGCCCTACTGCTTGCACCACTGCTCCAGCCCCATTCTCTCTTCCCTATGAATAAATTTCTATTTCTTCAAACATAGATAAATAAAAGCAGAGATGAGGCCCAGGGATATGGCTAAGTGGAATAGTGCCCGTTTTTCTGGCATCAGACCACAAAGTTTTAACTTGGCAGCGCTTCAGATGCCAGTGCAATCCAAGCATTTCTAAAAGATCATCCCAAACAAGTGTGTGCAAGTCAAGAAATAAGGCATGAAGCACTGTGATTAGCATCACAGACCATTATGTGTGACCTTCAGTAATTAAAATAGGAGTAGCAAAAATGAGGGGAGAAGCAAGAGAATCAGAGGTTAAATGTATAGACCAATTACTTCCAGAGAACTGGAGAGACAGTAGAGAGTTAAGCATAACTGCCTTGTATACGGTGGACATGGTTCAATCCCCAGCAACCATATGTGATGTCCTGAGCATTTCCAAGAGTGATCCCTGTGTATAGGTCCAAGGATTTCCTGAACCATGTTGGATATGGCACAAAACATGTTCCCCATTTTTCAATTTTTGAAACTTTTTTTCAAAAAGCTTTTAAGGTTGCTTAACAATATACAAAAAGTGGTGTAGACTTTAAATGAATGGTTTAAGCATAAATTTGATTTTTTTTAAATAATACCTTCGTTTAAGCATCATGATTACAAACGTGTTTGTAGTTGGTTTCAGTCATTAAAAAGAAAACCCCTCTTCACCACCAATGCCCTCCATGCAATTTTTGAAACTTTAACATAGTGATTCTTTTGTTGAGGGAACCCTCAAGTTTCCTGCAAATTGAGCTAAAAGTAATCACACAAAGAATCCCCAATATTTAGCCTTGTTATACGCTGCTAAACCAAAATGGGTAGTTAAATTGTTTTTTTTTCATATTTCAAAAAAGAAATGACTTTAGTGGCCAGTGGCAAAATTTCTGTTTGAGGGATGACAACTGCTGAGTCCACTGTTTATTTTTCAAGGAAAACATCTTCACATATTTAGCTCTCAGATTACTGGGTGCTTTACCTTCTCAGTTTCTGCACTGTTTGCTCATATATTTCCTATCTAGAGAGCTATCAACTCATCCAGATATGAGAAAATTAGAAGATTATTTACAGGACACTGGTCCAAATGTATTAATTACATTTGACTCATACTGGAATAATCTCTTTGAAATATAATCATTAAATATAATCATAAATCCTTTCCATTTTCTCAGGAAGTTCTATATGTACCTTTCTTGTGAGTCAGTCCGAGTGGAATAAGTTTGTATACAGTAATTACAGTGACCTGTCAAAGCACTTCTTACTTTTCTTTTTACCAAAGGCAGGAAATCTTTATGAGAGACTCCAGTGGCTTAGTATAACCTTAAAAGCTGCTGTATTGCTCAAGTGTAAGGGTAAAGGCAGGAAGCACACATTTTACATGTATTTGATTCTTTTGCTAATTAAAAATCAGAATAAAAGATAAATCAGAAATTCATATTCCTCTGCTATAAAATATATGCTAAGATCATTTACAGCATAATTATTAATGATGTCTTAGAATCAAAGATTCATATTGTAAAGTCAAGAACACTAAAACCACCTTTTATATTCAATGTTACTTTACATTACATACATTCAACATTACTTACAAAAGTTCACAGTGAAGATAAGACTAAGAAAGTCTTAAATAATTCCCTTATTCTACCCTTTTCTACCTATGCAAAAACAAATGTACATTTTAAAAAGCACCTTTCTGGGGCCAGATTGATTGCTCAGTGGGTAAGGCATTTGTCTTGTATGTGACCCACCCAGGTTCAATTCCTGGCATTCTGTATGGTTCCCAGGCCTACCAGAAGTAATATCTGAGTGTAGAGCCAGGAGTAACATCTGAGTGCTTCCAGGTGACCCCCCAAAAAACAAACAATTACAAATCACCTTTTATTGACTGCGCATGATGCCCCAAGTTCATAACAAAATTTATAAAGCCAGCATTAGGTTCATTGGATTTTTTTATTTAACTATATATATATTTATATATATATATATGCAAATATATGTGCTATGACTTTGCTGTGCTGATTTACCATTCAGTGTACATAGTGATTTTGATAGATTAATCAATTCTCTTTTACATGATTGCTACAAAGCATTTTGAAACTGAAGACTCTATTGCTAATTAGCAGTTTCCTAATAGCAAAATGACATTTAAATTCTTGATTATGGTCAGTCCTTACTTCCTTGATCATGCCCCCAAACCCAAGTGGTCTTTCATCTATTTATTCCTATAATACCATTTTATTCATATACAGACAAAATATCTCTTGTCAAATATATGTATATTTAACAAAACTTTTATTCAAAACTACTAAAATATAAGAAAGAGGCCAGGTTTTACTTGTGCTGGACTATTCTATACTAAGATGTTGGCTATTTTTCCTAAAATAGGGTAATCTGTTTGACAATCTGTTTGCTAATGACATTTGCCTAAGATAAAGTAAACTTGTTTCTGGGGACAACTGACTTACAAGAAAGTTAAGTTTCTATACATCCTGTGAAAATGGAAAGAAGGGTTTATTCCTTAATGATTATATTTCAAAGGGATTATTCCAAGACCTTTGGAAGGAAATGAAAGGTCCTGGAATGACATGAAGATTTTAAAAAGATCTATATCTCAAAGGGCAGAGAAAGAATTTACAATTATAAATATTCTTAAATAATTGCCCTAAAACAGCAAGGTCAGAGGCCTGGAGGCTAAAATAAAGCAGCAAAAAATTTTAAATTCATGGAGGAAAAGCATAAGATACTCTTATTAGCATAGTGTTTGGAATTTGTAAAGTAGTCCTAGGAGAACTTTTAAGCATTTCAAGTCTGTATTATATTTTAATTTGGATTTCTAATACTTATGTCAGGCTTCCGATATTACCAAGTCAACTCCCCTTTAAGCTCTGTATTCTTTGTGTCTAAGGAGGTTTTTCACATACACTAACCAGTGAAAATTACTTGTTGAATGACAGAATTTTTTTGGAAGTAAATCTAGGTAACACTCCAAAAAGAAAAGGAATCACCTACTTAATTCTCCTCCTTGATCTCTATCTTGTATTCTTCTACAGACTTTGACACACAGATAATAAATAAATGGTAAACTTTAGATTTCAGTTCTCTGTGGAACTGACTGTATTGGTCTTAATTTTTTTTAAATAATATCTTTATTTAGGCACCTAGATTACAAACATGTTTGCAGTTGGATTTTAGTTATAAAAAAAAAAAGAACACACCCTTCACTAAAGCATCCTTTACAACACCAATGCCCCTTTTTTTCTTCTCCCCACTGTATTTCAGACAAATATTCTACTTCTCTCACTCATTAACTTGTCCTGATAGTTGTTAGTGTAGTCATCTATCTAACTGCACTGACCACTCTTTGCTGATCTTTATATCCTGGGCTGGTCCTTCCAGACCTCATCTCTATTCTTTCTGGATCTTATTACAATAATGCTTTTCCAAAATATAAATACATGTATCTATGTATTTATATTTTGAAAGAGATAAAATTTGTTCAGATCAGCATTGAACTTCTTTAACAATCAAGGCCTACTAAGTCAAAAGCAATTTAGAATAATTGGAATCCATCAGACTTTCCCTCCAGTTCCTCAAACCTTTCCCTTCACTGATCCACAATATACTTTCAATAGTCTCAATATGAGGAGATTATTATTCTTAAATCAGACATGCTAAATATTTTATTATGTTCATAACTATGCATATAAATATATATAATATATTATATGATGAGGAAAACATAAGTGCTGAATCTTAGGAAATCCAAATACAACCTTTTAAAGACCAACTCCTCGGGGCAAGGATATCTTCCTTTAACTCCATTAGAATACTGAATATCCTCAAATTGATTTGGCAATTCCATATGTAGGCATAAAAAATTGCATGACTGTCTCTAAATCTGAAAGAACCCGAGGCCCTGCATTTTAGAAACTTTAATACATGGCCTGTGTTTATTGCAATGCCTAAATGTTTATAATATGCTTATGTAGTCTATATTTCCTCTGTCCCTGTGGCCTCACAACATTAAATTTAATAGCTTTATTCACAGTGAAAGAGTATGTTTGAGGTTCTCAATACCCATGATAACTTTTACTTCATACCTCAGATATGTTCATTTTGATAAGAAAATTGCACAGCTGGCAATGAAGTGCTCAAAGTGATTGTAGCAAACATCAGTTACTTTTATCAGACCAACATATCTTCATTCAGAAAGCAGACAGTATTGATCATTTCTTTTGGAGCAATAATTTTCTCACTCCAGGCTCAGGTTTATTTTCCAGACTTAATTGTCAAACCAATAACACTGTAAAGTTAAAGGTTGAATATCATTGGTTCTGCTCTTTTAGAAGCCAAGCAATCAAGAGATAAGATGATGAGTTGAGAAAGAATTGTATTAAGATCACTTTGCCCACACAGTTACAGAAAATGAAGAGAACTCAACTCCTTTTTTTTTTTTTTTGACTAGGTTAAATTTTAGATTTGTGGGTAGCAAGACAATT
>PVKC010002225.1:18321-44624 GCA_004027635.1 Crocidura indochinensis
GGTTAAATTTTAGATTTGTGGGTAGCAAGACAATTTGTAATTTCTTTGGTGGGCAAAAGCCCCCAAATCTAAACAGATTTCTGCTTAAGGATTCAGCACCTTCTCACCAAAGTAAATAGTCTTAGGGGAAAGGAGAAGATAAGGGAATCTTTTTCTACATTTCCTGCTTAGAGAAGTTTGTAATTTTGAATTAAACTCTTTTTTTTTTTTTTTTTTTTTTTGGTTTTTGGACCACACCCGGCGGTGCTCAAGGGTTACTCCTGGCTGTCTGCTCAGAAATACCTCCTGGCAGGCACAGGGGACCATATGGGACACCGGGATTCGAACCAATCACCTTTGGTCCTGGATCGGCTGCTTACAAGGCAAACGCCGCTGTGCCATCTCTCCGGGCCCCTGAATTAAACTCTTACTTTTCATTGGGATTCTTTTCAGGACTTCTGTCTCCAACTCCTAGAAGTCACGATGTGAGCAAATGTGTTACAAAAAGTCTAAAACAATGTCTCCTGCATTTTCTTTTTAGTTTTTGCTTTTGTTTATTTTGGGGGCCACAACTGATCGTGCTCAGGGGTTATTCCTGGCTCTGTGCTCAGAAATCGCTCCCAGTAGGCATGGGGGATGGGGAGGGAACGGACCATATGGAATGCCGGAATCAAACCCAGGTCTGTCTTGGGTCAGCCATATGCAATACAAATGCCCTATGCTATGCTATCTCTCCAACCCTCCTGCATATTCTTATCTAGTTAGAAGACATTTGCAGAGGTCAGTATCCAGTTTTATCTAGTTTGTAGACAGAGTGATATTGAAATGAGATTGTTTATTTAAATTTAGATTGAGATTCTTCATCCTGCTCTTTTTACATCTAGTATATTTTTTTCCGGATTTTGCAAGCCTATGAAAATAGTAAATAATTTGTTGACTTAGAGAAATGCATCTCTTTCTTCTCTACATTCATGCATTAGACATTTCTTAGGTCATTTGTTTTCTCTTCTTTTATATTTCTCTGAGACTCAACCTTGATTTGAACTGTGTAAAGCAATTTCACAGGAGACTATGTCTAAACACTGACTTTAATAGGTTTCCTGTGATACCATTTAACAATTTGATGGCAGATGACCAAAACTGGAGGTTTTGGAGACCCGTGGACCTAAAGACTAAAATTATTCCTGAATTAAAATTGACTTTTTTTTTTTGGGTCACACCCGGCAGTGCTTAGGGGTTACTCCTGGCTCCATGCTCAGAAATTGCTCCTGGCAGGCACGGGGGACCATATGGGGCACTGGGATTCGAACCGATGACCTTTTGCATTTTTTTTTTTTTTGGTTTTTGGGTCACACCCGGCAGTGCTCAGGAGTTACTCCTGGCTCCATGCTCAGAAATTGCTCCTGGCAGGCACAGGGGACCATATGGGGCACCGGGAATGGAACCGATGACCTTTTGCATGAAAGGCAAACGCCTTACCTCCATGCTATCTCCCGCCCCGACCTTTTGCATTTTTATCTTAATCTTTTCCTAGCAATTCTCATGTCTTTGTTTCTTTGTTTGTTTGTTTCTGTCACACCCGGTGATGCTCCGAGGTTACTCCTGGCTATGCACTCAGAAATCGCTCCTGGCTTGGGGATCATATGGAATGCTCCTGGCTTGGGGATCATATGGAATGCAAGGGATAGACCCCAGGTCTTTCCTGGGTCATCGGCATGCAAGGCAAGCGCTTACAGCTGAGCTACTGCTCCAATTACTCATATTTCATTTTTATAGACTGTTCTATATTAGTGTATGAGTTATTTGAATTATATATTCTAAATTTGAATCATACTTGAATAATGTGTCATAAAAATATTGTCTTCCATCCTGTAATGCAAAAAAACCCCTCAAATGTCTTTTGATGAACATTCATTATACATTTTAAGTTGCCCATGTTATTATTTTTATGATTTTAATGTATCTAATAATTTTTGATCATTATTAATTATCAAGAATTTTCCTTATTTTTAAATATTTTGTTTTGGATTTAGAACTTAGACTTTCTAACTCATCAATGTTATGATACTAAGATATGGTATTATGAAGATCCTGTTTCCAATATTTTCAATACAAATCCTTCTAGAATTGAGATTCTCAAATTTAATGTAACAGATTTCTGGGTTCCACATTCAGAATTTCTTACTGCATGCAGCTGACCCAGGTTCAATCCCTGGAAACAATGGTAGTCTCTCAAGTCTGCATGGAGTAATTCCTGAGTGTAGAACCAGAAATGAGCAGACAGCACAGTCAGATGTGGCTCCCAAACAAATAAACAAAATCAGAATTTCTGATGCATTAATCTAGGAGTAGCTGGAAAACTTATGTTACTAATTTTGTTTGCGACACTGTGTCCCTGCTTCTCTGGGACTACCATTTGTTTAATAAAAAAATCAACAAAGCTCATTCTTTGAGTCTTTTATGCACCTATCTTGATTCTTCTATTTCTTACTGATAATTTTGCTTTCCTCACTTTTCAAACATATATTCATACATTTGTGTGTATGCGTGTGTTAAAAGTTACCCTGTGATCATAGTTGTTTTCAGTGAGGGAACTGACTGCTCCATAGAATTAAGGCTAAGAGACCCAATATGATGATGATGGGTTCTTCTTCTTCTTCTTCTTCTTCTTCTTCTTCTTCTTCTTCTTCTTCTTCTTCTTCTTCTTCTTCTTCTTCTTCTTCTTCTTCTTCTTCTTCTTCTTCTTCTTCATTCTTCTTCTTCTTCATTCTTCTTCTTCTTCTTTTCTTCTTCTTCATTCTTCTTCTTTTCTTCTTCTTCTTTTCTTCTTCTTCTTCTTCTTCTTCTTCTTCTTCTTCTTCTTCTTCTTCTTCTTCTTCTTCTTCTTCTTCTTCTTCTTCTTCTTCTTCTTCTTCTTCTTCTTCTTCTTCTTCTTCTTCTTCTTCTTCTTCTCCTCCTCCTCCCCCTCCTCCTCCTTCTTCTTTCTTCTTGTTTCACATAAAAATAAAGTAAAAGGTAAAATAGAAAAGATAAATACATTAATTGGTGTATAGCCTACCAGTTATCATCTTTCAGAATTTTATGTAGGAAGAAACGATCCTTTCTTGCTGTGTCCATCTTCATAATGGTGCATTATACACTGTACATGACTTTACCTACAAACTAATTTTGATCCTTATTTTTGAATCACTTCAAACTCTTTCATCTTCTGATTAAGGTAACACTGTTTCTAGGATATAACAATTCACCATCAATCTTTTTTTTGCTTTACAGTTTTCAAATTAGCAATCTATTTCTCAGACACTGTGTGTTTTATAATTTCTCCCAGGTGATTATAGAGTGGAATATATTTTCTTCCTGACCTTGTCCTACATACTTGTCACTGTGGAGAACATTCAGTCATCTATTGATTGTTTCCTTTTAGTTTCAGTCTTCATTTGGATTCTGGGCAAGATTTATATCTTTTTTCTATCCTTTTTGTTTTTGGTTGATAATGTTATAAATCTCTTTTCTAGGTACAATCAGCACCCAGTTCCTTTCACTTATTTTTTAGTAATTACAGCTTTGTGCCTCTTCTTTGTTTACAAACTATATTATAGTCTTTCTATATCTCACAGAATGAAAGCCGCAGGGTATTTTATATGATTAAGAACATTTACATTGATTTTAGATAGTTTATTTTTCTTGTTATGGGGTGTTTTTCAGATACCAAATTAGTCCAAGTTTTTTGTTTCTTTAGAGGTTTTAAACATTTTTGAAGTAATTAATACTTAACCCAACTTACATGTTCCTGTTGTGAATACTGCTGATAGTGAAAATTCTATATCATCTTAATTGGAATTGAGTCTCATTATTATATTCCACATAATTTCAGTCCTAATAAATAAAGACAACAGTGATATCTTTTATTTTTATGGCTAATAATCTGTTTCTGATTATAATCGCTGGGAACCATAAAAAGATCTATTTGAAACATAAAAGCACATCTAATAGAAGTATACATACAATAATTATTTGCATGAAATCAAATGAAGGATATGCTTTCTTAATGAATAGTTTTAGGATAAATGACAGACTGTTAGTTTCAGTTTTTAAAGACTCTGAATGTTCAGGATATTAGTCTTAAATATAAGCAATGCATAATCTAAAAAATTAAGTCAGAAACCTATAATCAAATCATCATATCTTAAGAATATATGTATGATATTTATATGTTATTTCTTTCTTGTTGGTTGTGTGTATGTATGTATGTAAGTATATATGTATGTATGTATGTGCATTTTTAGCCACATTCAGGTCTGTTCAGGGATTATTCCTGTCTCTATGGTTAGAGTTCATTCCTTGTAGGGCTGGGAATAAACTTATATTATCTTTCCATCATCTTCATGAATAATTTATAATAGAAAGTTAAACTAGTTACACTATTAAATAATAGTTAAACTATTAACTATTATGTAGGATTAAAATTTTTCATTTTTTGAACAAATACAGAAACTAGTGATATAAGTCAACAGAAAAACAAATATTATGTGCCAGAACTATGCACAGAGGTTAGCTCGTGTACCTTGCATGCTGGATTTCCATACTGATTTCCATACTTGAATTTACCATATGTTTTTCCTACCAGGAGTAAGTCTTGAGAACAGCTGGGTGTGGCTCACCCCCAAAACAGTATCAGTGAGTTTTATAACAGTAACATATTAGTACCTCAAAATATTAATATGTGAACATTTCAAAATTGAAATAAATTTAAACTCTAAAAGAACTGATCACAACTAATCTTCAAGTGACGCATATGTAGGGTAACATCATGAAATAACAGAAATTTAGATACAGCTTAGGATCTAATAAGAATTAGAGATCACTGCTGATGGGGCATTAGAAACATTTTACTTATGATATGAATTTTTCACTGAAGTTCAATGAATTGAAAACTTTTTTATCCTATATAAGAACAGAGGCAAAAAAAAAAAAACAGAATAAAAAGAAATTTTAAAAGGTGGTGCTAGAATAATGGTGCAGCAGTAGAAAGTTTGCCTCGCACCTGGCTGACTCAGGACCGACACCTGTTCGATCACCCAACGTCCCATATGGTTCACTGAGCCAGGAGCGATTTCTGAGCACATAGCCAGGAGTGACCCCTGAGCGTCACCGGGTGTGGTCCAAAAAAAAAATGAAAGAAAGAAATTTGAAAAGGCAAGTTCTTCTGTTAAGGTAAATGCATATGTCTATAAAACTGCAGTGTGAAAAGTAGAATAAGGTTGATTTTAAAAGTATATTGCATAAATAGTAAGGCGTCAGCTTTGACCACGCTAGTCTAAAACCAATCGTGGTTCGATTTCCTTGAGTCCCATATGGCCCTCCAAATCAGGAGCAATTTCTGAGCGCATAGCCTGGAGTAACCCCTTAGTGTGGATTTTATTAAGAATTACAGTGTGATGGAGCAGACACCCCAAAAGATGTGTCATTACATAGTTAGTGAACTTAACAAAACTTTACATTCATCATAGTCTTGTTGGTTGTATGTTTATAGCTTATGAACAATATATTGAAAAATAAAGAACTTTCAAGGACATTTACATTAACTTATACTCAAAAGATGATCCAGCTGATCTATAGTCAAATACACAGAGAAGAAGCAAGAGAAATAGGAAGATATTTAGAAAAATATATTGGTCGCAATATCATGAAATAGAATGAGCACTATTAAAGAACTGAACTGAAAGTGACCCTTGTGCACAGTTATGGGTGAGACGCAAATAAAATTATAAATAGATAAAACCAAGTAGTTATATTTCTTCAGTACTTTCAAGCTTTCCCTTTAAAAATATGCATGGAGATTATGCAAGTTATATTAGACTTGTGATTTAATACAAGTAAAATATACAAAATAATTACTATAGTCATATTAAGCTAATAAAATATTCATTTATACATTTGAGATTAAATCTAGAAAGCTGACAATGGAGCACATTTTTTATTTACACTTTTTCTGAATGGATCAGAATAAATAGCCAGAAGTGAAAAAAATAATAGAGTAGGTAAAACACTTGCCTCACTTTTATGGCCAAATTGAATTCCATTCTTGTCTATGGTTCCCCAATACTTACCAGGAGTGATCCCTGAGCAGAGTCTAGAATACGCCCTTTACATACTGTATGTGATTAAATATCACATCCTTAAAAAATAATAAAAATTATACTAACATATATTTTGCAATAGTTTAATTTTTGTCAGTTATTTAGCTATGACTTGACAAAAAATATAAAACCCCAATGCTTAACCTGCTAATTAAAGAAAAACATGAAAGTTAAATTATTTAGCTAAAGGCTCACTATATTTCATTTGTTTTGGGGTATTATTCAGAAGTACTGAGTTATTACTCCTGGTTCTATACTCATGAATCACTCTGGGTGGTGCCTCCTGAACTATGTTATCAGTCCTAAAAACTCACTATCATCCCATAAACCGAAAGAAATCAAAATGCCCAACAAATCTATCAGTTGAGACCTTACCATTTGAGATGGGAACCTTTGCAAGAAATGATAAAGTCCACCCCTTTTCTTTCAAACTGATATTAACTAATTTGCCGTGTTAGAGATATTTAAGAGCTTTTTGAGAATATTATTTTAAAAACTGATTTCATGTATTAAAGACGAAAGTAACTCTTTAGTTAAAATAAAGTGCAATACTTGTAATTTTTCTTTAACAGACCTCTATTAATATAATCCCTCAAGTTTACTTTGGTATGGATTCTCCATAACACAACATATAAAATGACTGTCTCCCTCATTAGTTATATGCAATTTATCATTTGAATGTCGTAAACACATATTACAATCTCAACTTGTTATGAAATATGGTGCAGAAAGCAAAGAAATGCTCAGCATACTGATTATTCTTTCCACCATCCAAAACTTTTGTGCTTTCTCTTCTTGACAGTGTCCTTCACTTTTCAATGTTATCTCTCTGTCAGCATTGCTATAAGCTAAAAAAAATCATTTCTCACTAGTCAACCAACTCTGACTCTAAATCTTTTGTAAATATTTCTTGGTAAAAAAAGAGATATATACTCCCCTTAAACTATCTTAAATTCTTTTACATGTAATACTATTGTAATGTGTGATATTTATGCAAATTCAGTGGCAACACTTTACAAATATCCCAAGGTAAAGAGCATGTATATATAGATAAAACTAAAGTAGAAGAAAGTGAAAAGTATTTTCATTTATGGACTGTGTATATGACTTGATGAGAGAGTACACTTTTCTCACTAATCCCTGACAGTGCAAAAAAAAAAACTAAAACAAAACAAAAACAAAAACAAAACTCTTCTCTTTAAATACCACATTCTTTCTCTGAAAATTTTGGCATCTGTATTGGAAATTATTTAAATAATCAGATAGGTATAGGCATATCAATATATTTTACTAAGGTTTGTAATTCATGTATGTAGATATATACTAGTGATGAGCAATTTGTTGATACCTAGGTTCTATTAATAGTGAGGATCCAAGTATTTAATTTTATTGCATAGTCAACACTGGTTTTATGCCTTTTCCCCCAAAACATAGAATAAGATCACCATGCAAATCTTTCCTTCTTTTGTTTGTTTTTCTCTTTAGTTTGTTTTTGGGCCATACCTTGTGCTGCTCAGGGCATACTTGTGGCTCTGTGATCAGTGATCACTTCTGGTGGGCTCAGAGGATCATATGGGGACAAATCCAGGTCCCTCACATATAACATAAGTACCTTGTTTATTATATAACTGTTTCTCTGCCCCCTGCGAGATTCCCTTTTTTTAAGTAAATGTGCTTATACTGTTAAAAAATAATTATGTGGTAAATTTATAACTAATAAAAATCATTAGGTTATAGATATTATTTGGTAAAATATAGCATGCAATCATTATAGCTTCTCAGAAAAACGTAAGTGGAGTAAAACACTAAACAATTAGATAAGTAATATTTATATTATTTTTAAACATATTGTATTCCATATTAAACTATATCTATTACATTTTATACAATTTACATTTTTGTGAAATAAAACTTTTTTAACCACACCCAGTGACACTCAGGTGTTACTCCTGGCTATGTGCTCAGAAGTTGCTCCTGGCTTGGGGGACCATATGGGATGCCGGGGTCCAAGGTCCTTCCTAGGTTAGTGCTGGCAAGGCAGACACCTTATCTCTAGCGCCACTGTGCCAGCCTTGGTGAAATAAATTTTAAGACAAATCACAAAGGTATCATAAAAAGAAACATTCCAGTTTATTAGCATATAAGTCATTTATAGAAACATTTTGTTTAGTATAAAAATTGGGGGCCCGGGAAATAGCATGGAGGTAAGGCGTTTGTCTTTCATGCAAAAGGTCATCGGTTCCATTCCTGGTGCCCCATATGGTCCCCCGTGCCTGCCAGGAGCAATTTCTGAGCATGGAGCCGGAAGTAACCCCTGAGCACTGCCGGGTGTGACCCAAAAAACAAAAACAAAAACAAACAAAAAAAAACGGAAAGAAATTGAACGCAATATAATATGCAACATAGAAAATATTTTTAAAGTATAATATATTTAAATTTTGAATTTTTAATAGATATTTAATGCATTAATCAGAATGAATTTAGCTAATATACACAAATTTCTATAAAATGTGGTTAATTGGAAAGATAAAAATATATGAAGAATGAAGAAAAATAACCTTGTTATTTAAACTTTACAGGCATTTCTAGTCCATTTAGATTTTTACTGGTATGGGGAAAATATTGAAATATTCACATTTTTTTGTTTTTGTTTTGTTTTTGTTTGTCACACCTGGCAGCGCTCAGGAGTTACTCCTTGCTCTATGCTCAGAAATAGCTCCTGGCAGGCTCGGGGTACCATATGGGATGCCGGGATTTGAACCAATGACCTTCTGCATGAAAGGCAAATGCCTTACATCCATCTTACATCTCAGGCCCCTCACATAGATTTTTTTAAAATTTAAGTTTACTTATTAAAGAGCAAGCATCATATTGTTTACATAGTTGGCCATAATACATTTTTTACAGGTGAGTGGGAGAAACATTATAAAAAAAGAAATAAAGAAACTGAAAAAAAGATCAAAAGGAAGACAGGGGAACAAAAAGTACAGCAAAAAGCAACTTAAATTATTGTATTTCCAATGACATCATTAAGTCTTTGTCAAATGGTTTAGTAAGCTCTTGTTGTTAGTTGACCACTCTGTTACTTTGTTTCTAACCATTAGGTAACTTCAGATATACATTGGCTTTTAAATCATTATGTTTTAATTGGGATGACAGTATTAACAAAAATGGAGTTGACTCTGGTCCAAGAATATCAAGCAGTATTCTTTAGAGTGGAGCTTTTGGGGGAATGTTGTCAGATGCCAGGGCCCCTGGAAGTATAAGAATGTAGGGAGAAGGTGTCCACAGTAACTCCAAAAAAGTCCTGGTGATGTCATCTCAAATTCCAATATAACTGGAGCTTTGATCAGATTAATGTCTCTGCAGAAAGCCATACAGGAGTGGTGAAATAGAGCCATTGACTAAGTAGTAATTGTGGGTGATGGGCGCAGTGGATATGACTTCTGCAGGGTGTGGACTTGGCCTACTCTCTCTTCCAGAGACAGCCAGCTTTCAGCTGTGTGACCTGTATTCACATAATTTCCCCCAATTCTGTTCTCATTCAAGAACAGAGTGAATCTGTGGGGGCTGGCAACCTGCAGACATAGCAACTATGTTTGTGGGCTGAAACACAGAATTTTTTCTTTCGTTTTTGGGTCACACCCGGTTGTGCTTAGGGGTTGCTCCTGACTCTATGCTCAGAAATCGCTCCAGACAGGCTCGGGGGACCATATGGGATGCTGGGATTTGAACCACCGACCTTCTGCATGCGAAGCAAACACATTCCCTCCATGTTATTTTTCCAACCCCCAGATTTTTTTTTTTTTTTTTGGTTTTTTGGGCCACACCCAGTGACGCTCAGGGGTTACTCCTGGCTATGCGCTCAGAAGTTGCTCCTGGCAGGCACGGGGGACCATATGGGAACCGGGGGATCGAACCGCGGTCCGGTCCGTAACTCAAGAAGAAAGATTTAGGGGGGGCGGGAAGAGTAGTTTACAGATAAAGATTCTTGCCTTGTATATGGATAACCCCCAATCATATCTCTCATATTACATGGTTCAATATTTTAGAGCTTAGAAAAAATGTTATAAACTATAATCAGTTTGCCCTGAAACCATGAATTGATAAATTACTGTATTCTACACTATCACAGGCATTAGTTTCTCATATTGAAGTTGAGGCCAAGCTCTCATACCAAAACCCAATATCACACTTAGATTTTGTCACCTACATTCTCACTCCAAGAAATTCTCAGAGTGTGGCAACTTTTTAGGGGCATCTGTTAGGCATTGTATTGTCCATTGGATAAAATAGTTATACATGTAAACACCTTATAAATATTATTTATTTTTAATTGGTTTTAAATTCTTGTGACAAATATAATTCATTCTAAAGCAAGCACTTCTGAGCCATTTAGAACAGTCACAATGTTAGACAATTACTAGGCTCAAATTGTTACACAAAAGTCACTTTGTACCCATTATAGATTACTCCCAGGCTCTGTATCCAATATCACTTTGTATCCAATATCAATAATTTTCATTTGATCTCTTGCACTTGAAGGCAGCTCCCACCCTCACCCTCAGAGAGTATTGAATTCAATATTAGAAATGAGAAAACATGTCTGGTCAGAGAGAGTTGAAAATGTGGATCATTAATCCTTTATCTTGTCCTCAAGGAGAAGTAGACAGAAACTTTCATCTGGAATTTCAAATTGCTTATCCATGACTAGTTGCTTCAGGGTAAGAGCCCATGAGGGCTTGTATGAATCACTCTGGAATTAACTAGTCTTAATTTACCCATTCTAATAATATGCTTCCTTATTTCTTTTCATATAATAATGGTTTCTTGGGAATATGAAAACAAGGGATCTTAGGAGATAAACTGAAGAGGAGTTTTAGAGTAAATGCCCTAATTAAAAGACTATGTTGTTAAACCACCTTTAGAAGACAGAAAATATTTGACACAGGCACAGTTAGACTCATTAACACATATATTCCTGCTTTCATGAATGTTTGAATGGAAGGGACGATGGAGGAGGAGACTAATGTACATTTTAATTTCTGACTTGGATCTATAATATTCTCAGGTGATCGGTCCCTGAATAAATCTTTCTTTTAATTATATATGTATATATTTTTTTCAAATCTTGTCTCTTTGATGACATGAACCAAATTTTGGGTTCTATAACAAATTAACACAAATAATTTAAATTTCTGTAATTTTTCCATATCTGGACAATTTGTATTATATTGCATATTTATGTCACAATGAAGATAAGAACAAAAAAATAATGTGTGAAGGTCATTGTGTCCAATTGGGTCATAGTGGAAGCTGTGAAATGTTTTCTTCTCCATCGTATTCTTTCACACATGCTTATGATGGAATTGTGTGTTACAGTACATTGGTTTGTTACTCTAGATAGGAGCAAGGCACTGCTTTGACAAAGTATTTTATAAGGGATTCAATTTATCCTTCAAACCTTTTTGTTAACTAAGTGGGAAGAATAAGAACTTTGAGGAGAAGAATAGGAAGGAAGGTCAAACTGCAGAGCAGAGAAAAGATTTTCTTTTTCTGACTCACAGGTCATTCAGGGCCAGAGAGTGAGAATACAGAGCAAGAACCAGGATAGAATGTATTTCAATGTACTTCAGTTCCAGCCTTTTCCACTTGGCTAGCTAGCTCTGAAAGAGCTCCCAGACAAAGAAAATTCTAAAATATGAAAGAATGCTAAGAAGGTTGATTCATGGGGCAGAATTGAAATTTCTAAAAGGACAGTCTCTCAGTCATTAGAAAGTCACTTTCTCAAGTCAGGACTGCCCAGCAGTGAGGCTTTTAGGGCTTCCATTTACGTATAAATGGGAGACTGAAAAGCAGAAGCAGAGAAAAGGCCAAGAAGTTTGAATATACTGTAAACAATGAGGCAGTGAATACCAGGTTTCTGGGAAGTGGAAGTCATTGGAAGGATGCCAGGGAATTATATAATACTAAAGTGGAAACTATGAAAAAACATGTAACTTGAAGTGAAATCGATTGGAAATATAGAAGTGGGGTATATGTTATTGTCCTGAGATGCGATACTGTGTTTACAATCCTCACAAAAAAATTGGGAAGTGTTGTTTTTGATCTGCTTTCTATTTTTTTTAAATTTACAGTTCAAATAATTTATGAATATATAAGTGCAAAATAATACATAGAGGGAAAATATCTATATATCTCTATATACCTATATCTATATCTATCTATATAAACAATTTTGGTTTTTGGCCCACATCTGGTGACACTCAGGGGTTACCCCTGGCTATGCACTCAGAAACCACTCCTGGCTTGGGGGACCATATGGGACGCTGGAGGATTGAACAGCAGTCTATCTAGGTTATCAAGTGCATGCATACACCATACCATTCGCGCCACCTCTACAGCTGCAAGGATTTATATATTTTTAAGAAGGCCAAATAAGCATAAGATCTTAGGCTAAATTATAAATGAAAATGGCAAAAATAGCTACTATGTTAATTATACCCAAGTAATCAAAACAAATGTATGTAAATGTTCTGTCTTGAATTATTTGGATAATAAGATGTGGAGATAAAGGAAATCCCTTTAAAAGTATTTTTCTTTAACTTTTATGACTTCACTACTCTCAGGGTGAGAAAGAATTCATCCTGAATTTCTGAGTTCTTCCAAATTGGGAAATATGCAGTCAAGTGTTTGACAAATTGACTAGAGAGTACAAAGTGAAGAAGGGCAAGAATAACTGGCTTCACACTTTTCCATGCATGAGAGAGCCCAAGTTCAAATGAATAACACCCATATGGGGTCAAGTGCAACTTCTGCTGAGTCCAGAAACTGAGCAACAAGGAATAGTTGCCAGGATAGTCACACTAAATAGGTGTAATTGTTTGCAGATTTAAATCCTGCTATAGAGACTCTTTATATTAAATAAAACAAAGACATATTTGGGAATGGTAGATTTTTGCTCTAATATATGAATAAACTGTCCCTTTCCCCAAAATGAGTCATTTGAAGAATACAAAAAGATAAACATCAGAGAAATAAATCAAACAGTACATATTTACCTTAAAAATCCAACACTATACATTTTGGAAAATTTACTTTGTGATTTCTACCATTCCTTCATTTGTATTCTGGATTCTACCTTTTGGTTTAAGAAGACACTCAAAATCTTAGCTGCACCAAGTGCTTCCCAAAATTTGATTTAAGATAGGGGGCTCTATTCTTAGCTTTGGTCTAATAATATTAATGAATTGTGTCCATGTTGAACTGGGTTGCACAGTGCTGCTGATTTTTCTGTGCATTCTTTTTTTATATAATACATTTTATTTTGACCAAAGTGGATTACAAATCATTCACAGTAAAATTTTAGGTATATAGTGACATTAAATCAGGGGATTCCCACCACCAATGCTGTCCTCCTTCTCCCTCCATTCCCAGAATGAATCTCATGCCCTCCTCCTCTGCCACTCCACCCCCGGGGTGCTAGTATAAGTGGTCCCCTCTGTGTCAAGTTTGTAGATTGGGTATCGAGATCCTGTTGTCATTGTCTTTGGATTTAGTACCTGAGTCTGATTATTTTTTATTTCTACTCAATTTTCATATGACTGTTTGGTCTTTATACCCTCCATTATTTCCCCCTCAGTTTATGAGGTGGAACAAGATGGTTCAAGTTATGTGCTTCTGTTTGAAGGTAAAGAAGAGAAAAAGGGGGGGTGCAAAAATAAAACAAGCAAAAAATGGGAGGAGTCCTTCTAGAGGCTATAAATATCGGTTTAAGAAAAGAAAGGGAAAAAGGAAGAAAAGCATAACAACAATAAAAAAAAAAATCAAACTAAAAACCCTAAAAGCACCACAGCAATAAAGACAGCAATTAATGTATTGTAAGCAGGATTACTAAAGGATTTTTAGCTTTACCCCATTAAAACCTGTATTCTATTGCAGGAAATCAGGATCTGTTATTTCATTAGCTGACACCAAGCTTTAAGAAGGGAACCCAAAAATCAAAACTATTGTTTTCAATTACTTTAAACCCTAAAGTGTTTCAAAGTCTTGGTTCTTAGTCATTGATATCAAGTGATCAAACATACTTGGTTTGGAACAATAGCTATATATTTATTTTGTTTCAGAGGAGGAGGCAGGCTATTCTCAAAACAAATTCCAATGTGATGCTTGGAGGATTAATTTCTTGAGTTGCTTGCAGGACATGCAGCGCTGAGATTAAGCCTGGCCTCCAACATACCATGCACGTGCTCAAATCTTAAAAAAATCAATTCATATGCCGAATTGACTTTGTTTTATGAGTATTTAATTTCTTGATAAAAGGATCGATACTTGGGGCTGGCGCAATTGTGCAGTGCCAGGGCATTTGTCTTGCACTGGATATATCCAGGACAGACTTGGGTATGATCCCCGGCACCCCATACATCCCATGAGCCTGCAGCAATTTCTGAGTGCATAACCAGGAGTAACCCGAGCGTCACTGGGTGTGACCCGAACAAAATAAAACAAAACAAAAAGATGGATACTTTTTTTCAGAAGAGAAGGACAAGTAATTTTGTTTCTTATGGCAAGTTAATTAGAAAATAGGAGAGAAGTCAAATCGCAATTCCAATGGTTACATTAAATATTCTCTTTCTAAAATAAAAACAATTTCTGGATCTGATAGTCAGGCTAGTCTTTCTTTGTTTAGCTTCATTCACTCCAGTGTTAATTAGTGACAGAGACAAGGGGATCAGGCAGAGCAAGATTAGGAATGTGACCCATAAAAAAATAAATTATCTAGTCTGTAAGATCACTAGGGTGGACTAATTGGTATCTGATAACCTGTATGACTGACCTAAGCCCTGATGTATCTAGATGCCAGGAGAAAAATCTTAGCATCCTCTTTCTGGCTCATATTCTTAGAGCATAATGAAATGCCGTTCCACTCACCTTTGTTAAAGCCTTTTGAAAAAGGAAGAATGTCAGCCTTTCTTCAGAATCCTTCTTTAGGGAACCCCTCCAGAAACCTGGGAGTTTTCCTGCCTTCTCTAAATAAAGATTTTATTGTATTTGGCTATCTGCATTTCTGTGCCTTGTTTTCAATTATGAGTGCTGAAAGACAAACTCTTGAACTGTATCTGCCAAAAACTTAAGACTTGAAAATTGAGAAAGGATACAGAGTAGAATTTGAGGAGTCAGGAGGCTCTCAAGCTGAACCCAGACTTGCACATTCAGGAAAGGTGCTCTTGGGACTGAAAATGTCTGATCTTGAAGGGAATTTTTTTTTTTTTTTTTTGGTCACACCCGGCAGTGCTCAGGGGTTACTCCTGGCTCCATGCTCAGAAATTGCTCCTGGCAGGCACGGGGGACCATATGGGGCACCGGGATTCAAACTGATGACCTTTTGCATGAAAGGCAAACACCTTACCTCCATGCTATCTCCTGGGCCTCTGCAGGGAAGTTTTAAGCTTGAACCATACTACTGTATTTGCAGGCGTATAAGACGATTTTTTGGCTCTGAAAAATATGCCTCCAAGTGGGGGGTCGTCTTATACGCCAGGTACACTTCAGATAGACTGCCCATAGTGCTTGCCCCGTGCCATAGTGGCCTCCCGATGCCTGCCCACTTCATTCCACATACCCTTCAGGCACCAGCAGCGCTGTCCACTCGCAAAATCGCACATAGCCGACCAAACAGTATGATAGCACTGTGTATGATTTTGCGAGTATGGTAAATTCGAGTTACTGTATATTTCTTTACACAAGCATTTGAATATAAATTAAAATGTTGAAATCAAATCTGATATTGTTTTACCTTTTATTTGGTGTGTAAGGTGTGCGGAAGAGGGGTAGTCTTATACGGTGAGTATATAACATTCTCTGTATTTTGAGTGGAAATGTTAGGGGGTCATCTCATACGCCCAGTCGTTTTATACGCTGGCAAATACGGTAATTTACCTGAGAGGAATTCCAGTTTGGAATTTAGCTCAAACTTTCAAAGAAGCTTTTGAAAACAACTCTAAGGAAGTTAAATCCTCTAAAATGCCAAAAGCAAAAAAGGCTTTTTACTGTGTTATATCTGTTGTTAGTTGTGACTTTGTAATTAATCTTCAAAAGCACCATTTTCTCTTAAAATGCTGAACTAATTTTTTTAGGGAGGGATGAGATGCTGGTTTTCAATTTATTTGTCATTGTTCCTGATTTCTGGTCTCCCCAGTCTGTTGTCTCTTTTTTTTCCTTATTTTTGTTCAGAAACATAGACACATAGGAAGTGTCTCAGTTAGTTTTATTAGATTATTTCCTGAAATCATAAAGCAATATAACATTTAATGTTGGGTATAAAAACAATTAAGAGTATAAAAATAATCACTCTATAAAATACACATAAATTTAATAATGCACATACCTTAAAATAACCTCTGTTTACTCTTAAGGATAATTGAACCATATATCTTAAGAATAAAGGGGCCGGAGCAGTGGTGAAAGTGCTTAGGACCACTGTTAGATCCCCTGCCATCCCATATGGTCCGCAAAGCAAGGAACAGTTTCTGAGTGCATAGCCAGGATTAACCCCTGAGTGTCACTGGGTGTGCCCCCCAAAAACAAACAAACTAAAATCCTGAAAAAATACTCTTATATAGATTGAATGAAATATAGTATAAATTCAGTTTCTGTTCAATATATTTTTATTTAATCAAAAAGAGAAATGCTTTTTCCAGACTTGTACAAAATATCATGAAAAATTAGGCCAGTTTATTTAAATATCATTTGTTTGAGATAGCCAGGTAACTAACAAAAAATAATGTTCAAGTTTAATTTGTTTTAAAAATGGTTTAATTTTCATTTTTTAAATCCAAAATGAGGTTTTATTCTTACTATGTTCTTTATTTTTATTTTATTTTTTGTTTGCCAAGTCACAATACAGACCAGGCAAAAGGCCTGTGTTGAGGTATATGGGGTGCATTTCCGTTACCTCCTCTTTCTATACAGTCAGTGTAAAGAACACAGCCTGTAGTAAGAATTGGTAGGCCCTATCTTTATTATTTATTTTTAAAATATTTAAAATATTCTTTATTTTTAAATGTCAACAATTACTAATATATTAAGAGTTGCTTTTCTGGGACCATTGTTTAGCTACTTTGATTATTTTTTTATTCTATATTGTTCTTTGTGTAACTAGTATATTGATGGGCATTTATTAATGGAAATAAAATCAAGAAGCTATTAAGAACATTCTAAGTCTAGGGGTCAGAGCGGTGGCACAGAGCAGTAAAGCATCTGCCTTGCTGGTCCTAGCCTAGGGTATACCGCAGTTTGATTCCTCAAGCCAAGAGAGATTTCTGAGCGTAGAGCCAGGAGTAAACCCTTGAGTGTCACCAGGTGTGCCCTCACTCCAAAAAAAGAGCATTCTAAGTCTTACTTGGGTGATCTTTTGTGGTTGCACAAATGATCTAGAGTCTTATATGAATTAAATAGAAAGGAATATTACTCTATAAAAAAAGCTAAAAGTATTTTAATAAATGGATTAGTATTTAATTTGGAGCTTAAAAAAACTGAAAAGACAGCTTAATGGCATCTATCTGGAATAAAAAATTTTGTTGTATATTCAAGTCCTGTTTCACTTAGAAGGTAATTATTGAATAATGCCAGAAAGATAATTGGAAAGATTTTCCAAATACTGGTCTGAATTCTCTTGAAGAATTAGATTATCTCTCTAAAAGATATATAAACAATTGCTTTGGGAAGTTACTGAAGTTGTGCTTTAACTAATCTTCCAATTCTATATCCATTAGCTTTTGGTGGAACCTCTCCAGCTAAGCTTGATGGTCCCTGGAGTAGCAAGCTTGGCAAAATAGCCCTGACAATGCTCTTTCTTGCAGTGCTGGGAGAAGACAGGATGGCATGCTGTATATAAGGGAATGCAGGGTTTTGAATAGGTATCCAGCATACCAGGCTCCAGCCTTTTGAGCTGGTCATATCCTCAATTTCTCTAGAACTATCTCTAATTACTCTCAAAAGCATTCTTTGCAATCCAGTCATATTCACTGAGTCACTCATTTCTATGTATACTGTTTTCTTACATTCATCTTTGTGTTCACTTTATGTTAGAAATTAACCATTGAAATCTCCAATAACCATCCATCCATAACTAAAGTTTTTTTGCTGTGAATTTTATGAGAAAATGGAGAAAATGGATTTTATTTAAATTATTTATTTGATGATCCTTGGGAATGTGTACCGATGGAATATCTGCTTTACAATATGAGGCCTTGAGTTTGATTACCAGCAACACCCACAGGTACTTAGCATCATCCTGGCAATACTACTGCTTTATATTCTCAATGTCAGAACAGATTGTGCCACTCCCATGCATCACGACCAAGTGTGTACAAGCACCACAACTAGTACAATCAATACTCAGTGATTATTGATGCAAAACTATACAAATATACCTCAAATAGTGTGGCCCTGGCACACATATCCTAGAGTATTACGAGCAAAGTCAATGGTCTTCTATCATCACGACAGCAATAACAGAAACAACAGAAAATACTGGAAGAAATTATTATTTTATTTTATTTTGTTTTGGGGCTACATTGACAGTGCTCAGGGCTTATTTCTGACTGTACTAAGGCTCAGTCACCATTAGAAGTGTTTGGGGGACCATATGTGTTGCCAGGGATCAAACCCAAATTGATTGCATTTAAGGGAAGCATCTTTCTCACTATGTATCTCCCTATCCCAGGAAATACATTTCCCAAAACAAAAAAAATGTTATCTAAATAATTTGAGTATATAGTATTGAAATTTCTATAATACTTAATATATGCTTGCTATGTGTTTGTTTAACAAAGAAATTTTCCTTACTCAATATATTGTACTCATCATGCCTCATGTGACAGTAATAGACATCTCTATATATTTTTCTTTTCTTTACTTTTTCAAGGAAGTAGGGAAGAAAGTAAAAATCATACCATTTTATAAATTACATAAAATCATCTATAAAAATTTTATCTGAAACTTTAACCATAAATTGGTTTATTTTAAGATCAAGATCTAAGCTTTATTTTCTCTAATGTCATGATTTGCTTTTTCATAAAACAATAAGTAGTAAACTATAAAAAAGTATCTTTTGAATAGACTATGACCTACTAAAAGTGACCTTTCTATCGTTCAGTTAAGAAGCATGCATTGCAAGTGACATGTTTTTATATTGAAGAAGGGAACTTGTCACTGCTCTCACTCCTCAACAAATGTATTTTGGATTTTAGTGTGTTCATTCTCATAGACTACAATATAGAAGTGGTTGTGATGGCATTTTCTTACAGGTACATAAACCTGGAAAGAAATTGCGCAGGTTCACAAAGACAGTACATCAAATATAAGACTCTAAGCTAAGTACATATAGCAGCAGCAACATCTGCCCTATTATGTTAAAGAGAGATTGAGATGCTCTGATGGTTCAGTTATTTTCACCAATTGTATAAGATTTCATAATAGCAAAGGATATAGTATAGAAGATTATTTAAAACAACCTAATTGTTTAAATATGGAAAACAAAATAAATCAATAATAAATTACCATTATGTCACCAAAGCTGATAAAATACTGAAAAAATATTTAAAGAAATATTCAGTAAATATTTATGTATTAATTGTCAATGACAATATATAAAGCTACTGCAAGGAGTATAGCTTGCTATATGTTGAAATATAGGAAGAAATTAACAGACAGTTAAGTTAGAACTATGTATATTAACGTATATTAAATATATTATATGATTTTTTTTTTTTGGTTTTTGGGTCACACCCGGCAGTGCTCAGGGGTTACTCCTGGCTCCATGCTCAGAAATTGCTCCTGGCAGGCACGGGGGACCATATGGGGCACCGGGATTCGAACCGATGACCTTTTGCATGAAAGGCAAACGCCTTACCTCCATGCTATCTCCCGGGCCCCATATTATATGATTAAATAAGTAAGTACTACTAAAATAAATAAATCTGTGGTATGTATATACATTTATAAGAATCATGTACGTACATTTCCTTTTTTCTTTTCTTTTTTTTTTCTTTTTCTGCCACACCTGGTAATTCTCTGGGTTACTCCTGTCTGTATGCTTAGAAATTGCTCCTAGGACACCAGAGATCGAACCCCAATCTATCCTGGGTCAGTCGAGTGCAAGGAAAATGCCTTATTGTTCTGCTATCGCTCCGGGCCCTGTCACCATGTGTTTTTTGCAAAATGGTGTCTGTCCCTGTTCATAACCTGAGACGGTGATACTCCTTGTTCAGAATTCAGGTCCCAAGACTTACACTCTTGTTGATAATGCATTCTTTCTTAAATTTTGTTTTGTTAATTTGTTTTTGAGTCACAGATTGAAATACTTGGGAGTTGCTATTGGCATATATTTTTGGGGTGATGTTCCTATATCAGACTTCATCATACAATTCCATCCCTCTATCTCTTTTTGGCTCAACCCTGCATTCTATAACCAATCAATGGGAAAGAGGGAGTGGGACAAGATAATTCTCTGTTAATATTTTTCAAAATTTTTGATGATTAATGGTTAAATATATAATTTCACAGTACATTTTATGAAATAAAATCAACAATAAGAAAAGAAATAAAAGTCTTAGGAAGTATAGATTTTATGAAAACAAATTAGGAGCTAAAGGCATTTAATAACTATAAAGAACTTCAATAATACTCAAACATGATAAAGTACATAATTATCTTTCATTTCAAAGTAAATTTAATAGGGGCTGGAGCAGTGGCACCAGCAGTGAGTTGTCTATCTGCCTTGCACGTGCTAGTCTAGGACAGACCACGGTTTGATCCTCCTAGCATCTCATATGGTCCCCAAGCTAGGAGCAATTTCTGAGCACATAGCTAGGAGAAACCCCTGAGCTTCTTCGGATATTGCCCAAAACTGAAAAAAAAATTATATTAAAAAATTTAATAATAGGGATATAACAGTTTTGTGTTAAGAAAATGTTTGTTTCCACAAAAGTGTAAGTGTTTAGATAAACTTAAAGGCTTATATGCCTTTTAGATTTCTGGAATTGTAAGTTCATCTTTAAGTTGTCTTTGTTAAAACATGAAAGATTTGCTTCACATTAAAAAAAGTAAGAAGTATCAAAATATTAAAATATTGGAAGAACAATTTAGTGTATCATCCAATAACTGATGAACTTTAATTTGGAAATTAAATATATATTCCATCATAGAGTAAAATATAAATTGTGTTATTTACTAAAAGCAATATATTCCATCATAGAGTAAAACATAAATTGTGTTATTTACTAAAAGCAATAAAATTGTCCTTTATCTTTGGCCAACTCTAAAATTAGTTACTTTCCAAACTAAATGAAAACCATCACTATCAATGTTGGAGACACAGAATTCCTGTTACATAAATCTGTTGTTTATTGCCTGGAGGGCCACACTTTGCACAGTTCAGAGTTTACTCAACTTTCTGCACAGGGGACACTCATTCGTGCCTAAGGGTGAATATGGGTGCTCTATGGCTTACAATCAATACCATAACATAGTATTGCTCAGATCACTGTGAATGTATAAGGCAACATGAGGTTTTTAAGCTGAAGTTTGAATATTTATTGGAGTTACTCAAGCACTATTAAAGATTCAAATGTACATACAAAGATAATTATATATATTTTCTTTTTCCTTTTTTTATTTTTTGAAAAAGAAAGAGCAATCTATTTTAGTTCAAAGACAATAGCTCTTCAGTATAGAAAACCCAAGACTAAGAGACAGTAACTCAAAAAGCCAAATCCTACAGATTGTCCGAGAATTAGATTTGGAATATTGACACTACTGGGCCACCAGAGCACCCTAAGCGAGGCCTTGCAAATCCCTGACCTTTGCAGCTTCACATTCTCAAGTACTAGCATGGGACCATTATGAGAGCTTGTCTATCACTAGGCAGCCAAAACAGCTTGGAATATCTAGTCCTACATCTTGCCTCCAGTAAGGAAAAGGAAAATCATATAGTCTCTACAATAGGGTCTTAGAACTAATATCAGTCACCAGTAATTTTGGTAAATTTAGTAAAATTTTAGGTTATTTTGTATAAAAATTATTGTCAGTTTAACAGTTTTAAAAATCCATAATAATTAAGCCGAGCAACTTTCACTAACAGAAAGGAGATTAGACTGTAAAATCTCTTCAGTGATATGAATATGATGACACCTAGAAATTCTAAGAAACACATTAGCTCTGTTTTTTACAGTATCTCATAATTCTAAAGAACATTGATGGAAAAATGAGCAATGCATTTATTTTTGTTTATGATCAATATGTCTGTCATTTAGTGACTACATAACTTCCGTGAAATTATTTTGTTTATTGCATTAAGTTTTCAAGAAAACAGGCTCTGACAAGAATGAGTTATAAAAGTGTGAGGATATAATTCCTGCCAAGAAAGATAGAAAAGTATTGAGGCTGATATTTATAAATGTATCAAAGTAAAAATCATAGGACAGAAATAAATTTTATAAAACCATGTGCAAATTTCAATAAAAAGCAAGCAAGATTTTAGATAAACTCTGCAGCATTACCAATTGTTCCAAAGGAGATAATATAAAGATATTTCTTTCAGAGGGAAATATTATATAAAATAGTTCTCCAGAAAAATCAAGAAATTTGATCTTACTGAGCCAAAGAATGTTATACAAGGACATGTTATAAAGTACAGTTAGATGACTTTATACTGATCTTATAAATCTTGGAAATAGTGCTAAGGAATAAACACATTTATCTTATAAACATTTAAGAGAAAAAATATTTTTCTCAGCCTCCAGAAGTATTGTATGCCTGGAAGAGTTAAGATTGAAAGAATAAAGAACAGTTGATAAAAGCTCAAAATTAGGTAATAACAACAACTGGAGAAGAGAGACAAAACCTATTTTAGAGTAAATGTATGTTAAAGGATTTTTCTAGTTACTGCTAAAATCAATAGTTTATAGGGACATTTAAACTTTGATATTTAAACTTCGAGATTTTTTACATCTTATATTTTTATAGGTAAGAATCTTCAATGTTTAAATGCCACTAAACTATATATAAATATATGTATATATAGTTTAGCATATTTCTCTTTAATTTATATAAGTATACAACCCATGCCAATTTTAAGAAATTGCCTGAAATGCATTAAGTAATTTTTCTCTTTTGTAAATGGAAAACTGAACAGTTGCCAACAAAATTAGTGTACATTATCATCTAAATTAAAATCTATATCCAGGTTGCATTTATAACTCATTATTTCTTTGCTATTGAGTAGTATTGCAAAATAACGAATTTGTTTCTGTAAATTCAAACAAGATGTATTAGTGTTAGAAAGAAGTGAAAATGAAAATATTAAATATGGTTCTGGACAATGTAGCCATAGTATTTATTCAACTGATTTTTTCTTTGTTTGTTTTCAATATTAACTATTATCTAAATGACACTTCTTAGATGCTAGAAATAGAAGAGAAACAGAACTGACCAAACTCTGGTTCTCAGAGATTTTGCTACTGAGAGGAGACAAAAACACCACTAAAAATATACTAATCCAGATGTCTATGAAGACTATTAAACTCTGGAGAACAGTAGAATGAACTGGATTAGGATTTGAAGGGTGGCATGGAAATTTTGGAAAAACAACAACAACAACAACAAAACGCAGTATATTGAACATTGTATTAAAGTGGGAAAAATAAGTAAATATTAATAAATAGGGATAAAAGTTCTGGATCACAGAATTAACAAGTCAAAGATCTAGCAGATAAATTTATGCCCATAAAGTTCAAGAACCAAGAATTTATAAAGGATATTGTGATGAAAGAAAATTAAGCAAGAAAAGGATTATGGGATAATTTATGAGATACTGAGTAATCAGGTGAAACAAGAACCACTAACAATTATATAAACTATAATCCATTTATTAAAGAAAAATATGAAGTACACTCTAAAGTCCCCCTACCTTTTCCTCATTTTCTGTGATTTAGAGACATAAAGTGGGTCACACACACTTGATTGTGATTTGTTTAGGGACTCACACTTGGTTGTATTGCTGATGAATAGGAAATAACACTATTTCATGGGATGTGGGCTAGTGTTGGGTATCAATCTGAAAACCTTATGCATCACTCCAAGATCCCTTGTATGATTTTGTTGACTGATACACATACCAGGAATATACTGTTGGGAGCAAGGTGCCAGATTAGAAAATAATGTTTTACTTAGATAAGAAAATATACTATATAGTATAATGTTAATAGTATTAAAGTTGTTTAAAAATTGCATTTTTACCTAATGCTTTAAAATGTGGATAGTTGGATACATAATTTAAGGTGATAGACTTGCAAGTAGTCAACCTCAGTGCGATTTCTTGTGTTACATAAAGTTCCATAAGTACTATCAGAAGTGGTCACTGAGCATAGGACCACAAGTAACCCTAAGAACTGCTGGGTATGGTATCCCCATAATAACGACCATTCAATTTGGTAAAAAAAATGTAATTTGGGTATAAAAACAAATATGGAGGTATTTAAGCTCCATTTTTTTCACTTTCCTATTATGTTACCAAATTAGGGTATTTCCATGGCTCCGAGTGGACATGTTTCAGAGATGGATACTGAATCCTTTAGAAACATTATAAGATTAATGAATTTCTAGAGAATATGGTAGCATCAAGCACATCATTCAGCAAATATGTTTTCTGTCATACGTTGAATCTACATTGCTAAATTCTTATATGTGATAATCTCTGATTATGACCATTAAAAGTCAGATTTGTTTTCTTATGTCCTGTCTTTTCAAGGTTATACCTGAAATTTGAGAATTACTTCCCTTTGCTTTGTTCCCCCACTCCTCAAGTATCTGCTCAGTAGAAAGGTCTGAATACTTATTACTAGCTCTTCTATTTTATCTTGAGGTTAATTTCATTTGCTAGGAAACAAAACATTTGTATCACCAGTGAGTATTAAAGAGGATACTTGAAGCTCATAAACAAGTTTGAAAACGGTTTCTCTATACTTCTTACAAATTGTCATAATCAGCATGAGAGCTTTTATAAAATTCCATTGAAATGCTGCAGCACACAAGGTTTAATTAGAGTTTAATGTTGATTCACCTTTTTATTATCTTAAACTCTGAAACATTTTGTAGATTTGTTCAAAAGGACAATCGCTATTTCCCTTCACATCCATGTTATTACTTTCCACATTTGGTGAGAGATATATCTTATTTATTTTCTGGTCACCTTTCATTCCAGTACTAACCCACAAACGTTTTTGAAATCACCCATGTTTCCCAATAGTATATCTTTAGACTATTAGTTCAGTTCTCCATCTATGCTACTATTTTTCAAGGAGTATTTCTATATATTTTCTATCAGTAAGAATGTCTTTAGTATTTATAATATTGCTCTACTAAACAGATTTTGGCAAATATCAAAGGATAACCTTTTACTTTCTGTAATCTACTTCAAATTAATGTTTGTGTAGAGTGTGAGATACAATTAAAATTCCCTTATTTTCCATTTTTAGTATTCAAATACCTAACGCTATTTATTAACAAAACTTATTTTCCCATTGGGCTACAGTTTCGCCTTTGTCATCAATTTTTTCTGAGTTCTTTATTATTTCCTATTGCTTCATTGACAGACAATGCTATATGTGCTATACTTACATTGAGTTTTTATGTTTAAAATTGAAAGTCTTTTCTCTGCTTATAGAAAGAAGTAAAGAATCATTTACTTTTTTTTCCCTACCTAGTGGCTTGAACACTCTGTCAAAAAATTTCATTTAGTTAATTTTTCGAATGAGAAGTTTCAGAGCTAAGATTTATCCCCAGGGTCGGATCAGTGGCGCCTTTAAGCGGTAGAGCGTTTTGCCTTACACGCGTTAACCTAGGATGAACAGCAGTTCGATATCCCGGAGTTCAATATGGCCCCCCAAGCCAAGAGCAATGGAGCAGGAGCAGTTTCTGAGAGGATAGCCATGAGTAACCCCTGAGCATCATGGGTGTGGCCCCAAAAGGCAAAAAAAAAAAAAATTATCCACAACTACTGAGACTTAAAAGCTTTATTATTATTATTTATTTTTTTACAAGTTAGGCAGTTCTGAAATTAAAGTTGACTCTTCTTGACCCCTTAAATTTGTCTAAAATATATCGCAACCCTCAGTGTTTACA
>PVKC010002226.1:0-44666 GCA_004027635.1 Crocidura indochinensis
AACAGGCCCAGAAGTACAGTTCCTCGTGCTACTCCATCAGCTGGCTAAATCCCAGGACTCAGTGCTCCCAAATCCTGTGTGCCCAGGATCATGCTTGCTATGGACTTGAACCCTTTAACTTTGGAGTCAGAAAGGTCAGAAGCAAGTGCCAGGCTCTTTCTTCTCTGGGTCGAGTTCCTGAAAACCAGGTCAGTTTACAACAGTGCAGATGGCGCTCAGTCTGGCTGGCACAAAACAGGTACAAGCATCGCACTTAGTGTAGGGAAAGGCCAAATGATCAGTCGACATTATTGCCTGACCCATAGAGAATAAAGACTGCCTCATGCACAACCCTACATGGAGAGAGGAGAGCCCCCCTCCTCTCACATCACTCCAAAACTCACAATAAGGCTGAGGCCTAGCCCTCTAGAGGAGTCAGAGAAGCAACTGCCTTCATGTGTGCCAGGCAGAGCTGGCCCTGAGAGCAGGAGTTGGTTCTTCAAAGTTGGGGTTCCCACTGCTGCTCTTTTCTGGATTTTCTATCTAATGAAGGCTCTCTGATGGCCTCCTGAGGCATCTGCTTTTCAACTCATGGCACATCTTGTCTGAAAAACTGTCTTCTCTGCCCTCCTCGCCACTGCCTTGGTGGTTCTTCACTGTTACTGGCCTCTGACTGGGTGCTTTCATCTCCTGCAAAGCAGGATTCTTAGCGCGCTGTTTTCTGCCATTTATGCAGTCCCAACACCCCACTCGCTCATGCATTATTGAGTCCTCCAAATGCTTGGGGGGGAGAGCATACCAGATAGACGTCAGAAAACTGAGTCATGTGGAACCGTGGCACACTGTGAACAGCTCTCAGAGGAGACCCAGGACTTAGTAGAGGAGGGGGAAGTGTATGCGAAGCACTGAGGCGAGGTTGGGGGGGGAAATCTTGGAAATGAAGGAGCTTAAGTGTGGAAATGGGGTCGCCATGCACTCCCCTCTGGGAGAAAGAGCGGAGTCAGCAATGGGGGAAATGAATTGGGAAGGGTCCATCTGAGGAGATTTGATGATTGGATGCTTCTGGAGATAAGAGAACGAGCAATGCTCTTTCCCAGGTACCACCCCTCTGAGTCTCTGGTAGAATCTTCTCCCCTGATCTCCTGGAATCCTCCCACCATCCTTCACACCTCAGAGAGGAAGACCCCAGAATCATACAGCGAAACTAGGTCTGAGTTTTAAGTCCTGATGACTCCTAGCAACTTCAGGCTGTTCCCCCATCCCTGAGCTTTTTCATGGGGTATTTTAGCACCCATGATCCCATTGAATACATCCACCTCACCTCTACCTCATCTATATGATGAACCACAGAACCACCAACACTACAAGCATGAGATCCAAAGCACAACAATCTAAACTTTGAAATATAGCTGTCTTGGAGGCAGGCTGGAGGGAAGAAGAAGGGGGCGAGGACCAGAAGATATTAGTGGAGAGAGGTTGACATGTGAGAGGGGATCAGTGGGAGGGAGAGACACTGCATGCGTAAAACTCAATTATGAATAACTTTGTCAGTCCTGGTGCCTTAATTAAAAAATTACAAAAGAAAGGGGCCGGAGAGATAGCATGGAGGTAAGGTGTTTGCCTTTCATGCAGAAGGTCATCAGTTTGAATCCCGGCGTCCCATATGGTCCCCCGAGCCTGCCAGGAGCAATTTCTGAACCTGGAGCCAGGAGTAACCCCTGAGCACTGCCAGTGCGAAAAAAAAATTACAAAAAAAGCAATTGATTTCCTACAAAAGAAACAAATAAAATAGTGAGATATGGGGCAAGAGTGATAGCATAGCAGGTAGGGCATATGTATACATATATATACATATATCCGTATATATGTATATATCCATATATATACATACCATAGCAGGTAAGGTTAATTCATGGCTAACCCAGGTTCAATCCCTAGTATTCCATATGGTCCTCTGGGCCTTCCAGGAGCAATTTCTGAGCACAGAGCTAGGAGTAAACCCTGAGCACTGCTGGGTGTGGCTCCAAAACAAAACCAAAATACACATACAAAAAAGCAATTCAACAAAAAACTCAAGCATGAAGTGGCAGCATGTACCTTGCAGGAAGGTGATCAAAAGATAGAGATTGATTTGTGTACATTGTGTACATTGCTAGTAGCTACCTTTTAGACCAGAAAAGGGCAATAGGAAGAGGGGCTTAGGGCTGAAAGGAGAAGGTCAATGAACAATTTGCATCAACATCTACTTTAAGAGGTCCTCCTGTCCCTCTATCCTCAGGGAGGTACAAGCTCTGTGAGTTGAGTCTCATGCACAACTTGGGTCACACTTTGGCCACACTCTAGCACACCCTGAATTTGCATTTTCTTGGAGATTCTAAAGATAGGCGGTGTCACCTTGTTAGCTCTGTATCTTGGGAGCTAATTCAGCTTCCGTTTCTCTACAAACACTTTGTGATACTAAACAGTGAGCAGCAGCAGGGGAATGAGACATCTGGACGGGGCATCTCCTGTGAACTAGCACGTTGAAACATCGGTGAGGACAACCAGATGGGTTTTAAAGCTACGTTTGGAACAGAGTGTGGAGTCATAAAGCTGGTTTCAGGTGAGCCAAGGACAGCGCTGGCAGAGAGAACCACAACCCAGTTTAGCAGCTGTTCGACTACAAACTCCTTAAGACCAAATGCTGGGGGAACAAACACCAGAATGAAGATGAGGAATTGTTAACCGACAGGAGGGAAAGTCAGCCCACCTTGGTAGGTGACAGGACCATGGTGCCAGTCTCTCTAAATATCAACTCAATACGAAGAATTGGAGAGTTGGGATTGGTAGATAGACTGGGATAGAGTATAGAAAATATTTTTAAAAAATGGCTGCCCATTCTGAGATTCTATAATGAGACTGACATTGTTCTGGGTCAAGATTCCAGAGCTGATCATTAAAGTGATGGGTCTGAACACTTGAAAGTGCAATGAAAGGGGTGATCTTTAGAAGCCTGCAAGGGTTCATTAAAATCAAGTTGTGCCTGAGTGACCTGGTTTCCTTCAGGATGTTAAATGGCAAAACATAGCTTCGGGACGGATCTTTCCTCTGGTTTCAGCAACAAATTAATCAGCTCTTCCTCAGTGACTTTGAGAAGAAGGCGGATGCTCATGTCATGAGTCCCTTTCATTCTCTAAGGCTTTGACTCAAGCAATGGTGCCAATCTCCACAGGTATTTCGAGAATGATGCCACACCCAGAATGTTAGAAATGACAGCACAGAGCTGAATTCTCTCTTTGATAAGCCTATCCCTAGCCGTGTATATCAAGTGAGTCAACCCTCCCAACTGTTTTAAGGTGAAGAGTGGTGATGATTCTGTCTTGCATGTACAAGACAGGAGCCATCTTGGGAGTAGCAATGGCACTGGACACCCAAGCTGCCCATTTGCCATCCCACTGGAAGCCTGATATTAGATGCTGGATTGTTGAACTGTCACAATGGGGACCCAGAAGGCAAGAGACCAAGGAGAAGTGACAGAAAGATTGCCCTACCCACTTTCTGTTTCACCCAAACCCAGATCACATTCTAGCTTGGGTGGTTTTCTGCCCAACCCTGTTCTCTGCCACCTCTTTCTGGGATGGGAAACTGTTTTCTCTCCTGGCTCAGTCCACAGTGTTTTAACCCCTGCTTCAACCCTACACCTTTGTGGTACTTGTGAGTTTTTTTTTTTAATTTTTGACTTTGGAATTCACCCCTCCACCCCAAACCAAGCAGCTCTTCACCCGGACAGAAAGATCTTTGCTCAAAAGCCATTGATCTGTGCAGGACTGTGAAATATGAACATGCTGATAGCTACTTCAGCACCATGAGAATTCTTGGGCAAGGCAGTTAATACCTTAAACACCCAGAGAAGCTTCCTTCCCCAGCAAATCCTCTGCTGAGCAGAACAATCGCTGCAAACAAGGTTAATGGCCACACAGAATCAATTGCTGGCAGGCCTGGTTCAGAAGCCACTTTCCTGTTCAAACAGAATGTGGAAGCAGCAGCACCTAAGGGCACAGACGGTTGTGAGGAAATAATCCAATGGATCAAAATGGCTGTGCTTTTTTTTTTTTAACCTTTCTCTCTTCACAGATTGATCTATTCCACATCAGATTAGGACTGACTAGAAACATTTAGAATTTGGAGTTGCATTGGATGAAATGAGCTTCTAAGATGGACAGTATTCAAATACCCAAACACATGAGCTGCATGTAGGGATGGAGTGGGAATGAGACAGTGAATTAGGAGCTATCCAGGATCTGGGCTCTAGGGTCAGGTCTTTCAAGCATGAGCTAGATGGACTTGATCCCTCTGCCTTGCAGCCCTTAATTTTCTAAATACAGGTGGTGGTACCTGTCCCACAGAACTGTTATGAGATTATGTTTGTCGCAGTATACTGGGAAACAGGGTCCAAGTGCAAATTAACTGCAGGCGTATTATGGAAGTAAAGAGCACAACTTGATGGGTGCAGGAAATGAGATAAGGTGGACAACACAGTGAAAAAAGAAAGCTTGTTCACAATTTAACCCTCAATGTGAGAAGCTGGGTCTGCATCTTGGTGGGGTTTCTGGAAGCTCCTGGCTCTGGCATTTAAGAGTGAGCTAGCTGGGGAATCCTCACACTCACTCCTTCCCTCATCTTTAGTTGAGAAGTAGTCCCAGAATGCGTTTATTTCCCTAGGAAGTACACAAGAAATAACGGAGCAGATGAAGCAGGGTCAGGTCTGCAGAGGGATGATAAGAAGCAGACATTGGGGTGATGGGGAGCATCTGCTAGAGATACTGCAAGCTGCCCTTGGTAAATCCAATCAGTTACTACTTCTTGCCTTTTGTTGTTGTAATGCCAGCTGAGTCCAGTGGTAGGCACTAAGCACAGGGAGCGAATGACCAGCTCCTGAAATAATCTCCTTAAAACAAATGTGTAAGTCACAGAAAGCCAACTCAGACCTCCATCTAACACCATGCACAAATGTCAAATCCAAATGGATTAAAGACCTTGATATCAGACCCAAAACCTTAAGGTATATAGAACAACATGTAGGCAAGACACTCGATGGCATTGAGACTAAGGGAATTTTCAAGGAGAAAACAGCACTCTCTAACAAGTGGAAGTAGAGATAAACAGATGGAACTATATTAAGCCGAGAAACTTCTGCACCTCAAAGGAAATAGTGACTAGGATACAAAGTCCACCTACAGAATGGGAGAAACTATTCTCCCAATATCCATCAGAGAAGGGGCTAATATCTAAGATATACGAGGTACTGACAGAATTTAACAAGAAAATAACATCTAACCCCATCAAAAAATGGGGAGAAAAATGAACAGACATTTTCTCAAATAAGAAATACAAATGGCCAAAAGGCACATGAAAAAATGCTCCACATCACTAATCATCAGGGAGATGCAAGTCAAAACAACAATGTGGTATCATCTCACACCACAGAGACTGGCACACATCACAAAGAACAAGAACAATCTGTGTCGGCAGAGATTTGAGGAGAAAGGAACTCTCATTCACTGCCTGTGGGATTGCCTCTAGTCCAGCCTTTATGGAAAACAATATTTAGATTCCGCAAAAAACTGGAAATTGAGCTACCATATCATCCAGCGACACCACTCCTAGAGATATACCCTAGGAACACAAAAATGCAATACAAAAATGCCTTCCTCACACCTCTATTCATTGCAGTGCTATTTACGATAGCCAGACTCTGGAAATAAACAAGATGCTCTTCAACAGATGAATGGCTAAAGAAACTGTGGTATATATATACATAATGGAATATTATGCAACCATCAAGAGAGATGGAATGAAATTTTTCTATATATGGATGAGCATGGAAACTATTATGCTGAGTGAAATAAGTCAGAGAGAGAGAAAGAGAGAGAAAGTGAAGTAAGTCAGAGAGACAGAGACAAAGAATAGTCTCACTCACTTATGGGTTTTGAGTGCAGATAGAAAAATAATTACACTAGCAACTATCATGACAATGCTAATGAGTTAGAGAAGTGGAATGCCCATCTTGAATATAGGCAGGGGGTGGGGGAGGAGGGAGATGGGAGGCACTGGTGTTGGGAATGTTGCGTTGATGAAGAGGGGGTGTTCTTTTTATGGCTGAAATCCAACTACAAACATGTTTGTAATCATGGTGCTTAAATAAAGGTATGAATAAAAACCAAATGTGTAAGTCAAGACAAAACTGAGGATTCTCTATGAAGTGTGATGAGGAATGGAAAGAGCAAATTGAAGTGATTAGACATATGGGTCAGGAAGCTCCTCCCTTCTCCAAAGGGGACCAGCTTCAGTAGAGTCCTTAAGTATATGTAAACACAAACCAGAGAAAATGCAAAATTCCCAGATGAGCAAGATCCAATCACAGGGATCTTGGAGAGAGAGGAGCCAGTCAGGCTGGCCACCCAGCCTGCTTCCTCTTGTTGGAAGTGCAAATATTTATTGACAGGAGGCCCCATCTATTCTGAGATTCAGCATCTTAGGGGATTAAGACTGAGAGGATAGGAAAAACATTCAAAGGTGGCCCACAAGGCCTATGTGACCCTTCACAGGAAAGATTAGATAATGACCTGGACACAGAACCCAAGGCATTTTGTTGAGGGTGAGGGAGGAAATTGAGCACTTTGTGGTGCTCAGGGTTTACTCCTAGTTTCATGCTCAGGGGTGACTTCTGGAGGAAATTGGGGCACCTAACCCAGGACAAAGATGTGCAAGGTAATAATCCCACTGATTAGCTCTCTCATCTATCTATCTATCTATCTATCTATCTATCTATCTATCTATCTATCTATCTATCTATCTATCTATCTATCTATCTTTCTCTCTCTCCCACCCTCTGATGCACTTTAAGTGATTATCAGTGTTTGTTATTGCTTGCTTCAGATTTATAGAAGGATCTACTGTGGGAAGCTCCCTGTCTATTGAGGAGAAACAATGCAAACAGAAACCCTGAAAATTATAAACTGTAATGTCATGTGATAAGATTCTGTGATCAAAGGCTACACCCAAGGCCTAGGGCACAACCAGGAGGAAACCAGTGGTTGTGTGAAGGAAATGGAGTTGACTTTACACAGGAAAGGAGGAGTCTCAGAGTCTGAGTCTAATGCAGATGAATTCTGGGACTTGGAATGGATGTGAGCTGCAGGTAGAGAGAGGAGGAAAGAGTGTGAGAATGAAGGCTGGCGAGCCTCCTCTGAGCCTCCAAGCAGCTGGTTGGGTCAGGCATGCTGTTTCCTGAGAGGATTGTAACTTAACTCCTTTAAACTCTGCCACCAATTTTTGGAACTTTGTTTTTAGTCCAAGAGTTAGTCAGCAAGAACAGACAGTAACTGGATCACTGGGTTTGAGGACTTTTCAGGAAAATAATGAATTCTCTTGATAAAGGATTCAAGACAAAAGAAAGGAGTTGTCAACTTGTTTGTTTTTGTGCCACACCAGGCAATACTCAGGGTTTACTTCTAGCTCTACATTCATGAATCACTCTTGACAGTACTTGGGGGACATGTGGGATTTGGGGGATAAAATCTAGGTCAGCTGCATGTAAGGCAAATCCCCACCCATGATCTCATGCTATCACTCTGGCCCAGGAATCATCAGATTTTTCAGGAAGTAGTGAGAGTTGAGATGTTAGAATTCTTGGGTAAAATACCCCGTACACTTGACCTCCACATCGTGGACAAGTAGAACATGAAAATTATTTTTTTTGGGGGGCCACACCCAGTGATGCTCAGGGGTTACTCCTGGCTATGCGCTCAGAAGTCGCTCCTGGCAGGCACGGGGGACCATATGGGAACCGGGGGATCGAACCGTGGTCCGTCTTAGGCAAGGCAGCAGGCACCTTACCTCCTGCGTCACCTCCCGGCTCCCAGAACATGAGAATTATTAATGATGGTAATATACTGTCACTCCACAGAATAAATATAAGAATCCCTGGGCCCGGGAGATAGCATGGAGGTAAGGTGTTTGCCTTTCATGCAAAAGGTCATCGGTTCGAATCCCGGTGCCCCATATGGTCCCCCGTGCCTGCCAGGAGCAATTTCTGAGCATGGAGCCAGGAGTAACCCCTGAGCACTGCTGGGTATGACCCAAAAACCAAAAAAAAAAAAAAAGAATCCATACTTGAAGACTCCATACTTACATAACTTTTAAAAACAAATGGGGAGAGCTTATTCTTTAAACAGAATGCCCATTGATGCGTGTAAGTGGAATCATAGAATTAGAAAATTGCCATTTGGCTACACAGGAATAAATAATAATCCTCATCTGGGATATGAAAGCTAGAGCTAGTGGGTGAAGTTTAAAGAGATCATGCTATTTGTAAGTCTGAAAGTCTTTCTCTCCTTGCAAGATAATTAACACAAAGGGCGGGGGATAAAAGTTTATGAAAGAAGCTTGCTCGATGGCATGCTTCATGGCGCTAAGGAAGAGAGCAAGATTAATGGTCCATAGCAGCACCCATACCCTCATGACAGAGCCCAGAAGGCTCAGGAAATCTGTTGATCTTTCCAGAAATGCACAGTGTGAATCTCATCCTATGAAAAACCAAAGAACCCCAACAGTAGGAGAGTCCATGGAAGGAGATGCTCACCCTGCTGAAATATGCTGAGGACATAAAGGACAGAATCAGGCTGAGGAAGTTTCTAGATTTAAGAAGGAAAGTTCAAGAGGCCGGCAGGCCAAGCAGAGGGTCAGATGCTGAGGAGACGCTGGGACCTGTTTCTTTTTTCATGTGTCACATGAGCAGCAAAATTGGAATACGGTTGTTGAAGTCCATATTACTCTTTTAAGAATGCTCATTTTCTCACTGGATAATCTTTCTCTGGTTTTATTAAAGAAAAAATAGTTTTTTTTTTCCAGAAATGCTATTTTGCAGATTAGAGATAAAGCACCAAGGGATCTGAAATTAATTCTCAAATGACTAGGGATGGGGAAAGAATAATTAAGTAAATGTGATATAACGTGAACATTAGTTCATTGTGGGTGAAAGGTACAAATGAATTATTTATATTATTTTTAAAACATTCCCATAGGTCTGAGATAATTCAAAATAAAAAGTTAAAAATAACTAGTGCATAGATTGGGCCAAAGAGAAAGTACAGAGGTTAATATGCTGGACTTGATTACAGCTGACCCAGGTTTGATCCCTGGTACTGCGAATGATCCCATGAGCAAGGTCAGGAGGGACCCCTGAGCACAGAGCCAGGAGTAAACCCTGAGCACAGCTGGATATGGCCCCCATTCCTCCAAAATGCATATTTTAGAAGAAAAATTTGCAGAAAAGAATGCTAGAGCCATCTGGATGGAATCTGGACCATTAACCAGCTGTGTGCATAACCTTGAACAACATTCTCAGCCTGCCTGCTCTCATGAGAGGCTAGGGGTATTGGTACCTTCACATCAAGCTGAGGCAGACTGTGGACCACTGTGTATAATAGCAGGGCCCAGCTCAAAGCAGCTCCCAAACCTGCCTCTCTGGGGTGCAGGGTGAGCCTGGACCTCAATCCTCCAGATGTTGGACTGGTTGACAGTGCTTAGGTGCCTTGCATAATACTAGCATCACTGCTGCAACTGCCTCTTGGCATCATAATGCATTATTGACAACTTGCTTTTTATTTTGGGGGGAGTAAAATGAGCTTTATTTGATGGTAGTAGAAGGGTAGGAGAAGAAAGGAAGAGTAACACTTTCAAGGGATAGATAACACAGGCATCTCCAAAGGTAGAAGGAGCCCTGATACACAAACTAGCATAAAAAAAAAGTTCACAAGTCATGAGGAAAATGTGAGTGAAGGTGTATGCAGGGAACCATGGTTATGGACCCAGGTAGTGCATATGCTTGCACCAACTTACTTTTAAAAGCAGAGGTCCAGGGGAAGGAGCCATCATACACTGGGGAGGGTCTTTGCCTTGCATATGCCAACCAGGTTTAAGCCCTGGCATTCCATATATTCCCTGAGGTCCGCTAGGAGTGATTCCAGTGTGCAGAGCTATGAATGAGCCCTGAGCACTGCCAACTGTGGCCCATAAACCAAAAATAGATGAATACATAATTTATATTTATACATAAATAAATACAATAAAACAGCTCCACTAGAAAATTAGTAAATAGCAAGTAGCAATAGAGTCCATATAATATTTGGCCCCTTATTCCTTTATTCTCCTTTCTTTGCCATGCCAATCTGGGCTCTACATTTCCTCTGTTTACCTAGTTTTTAGGCTTTTACAAAAGAATTAGAGGTCTAAAAGGTGGTGAAAAGAACAAATACCCGGGGCCGGAGAGGTGGCGCTAGAGGTAAGGTGTCAGTCTTGCAAGCGTTAGCCAAGGAAGGACCACAGTTAGATCCCCCCATGTCCCATATGATCCCCCCAAGCCAGGGGAAATTTCTGAGCACTTAGCCAGGAGTAACCCCTGAGCATCAAACGGGTGTGGCCCAAAAAGCAAGGGTGCAAGAGGCTGGGGTTCAGTGCATAAGTAGATTTAAGGACATGGGGTCTTATCCTGAGTCAGATGTATCGTGCATCAGTTAGCCTGTGTCCCATCACCTTCCAGAAGAGGATGAAGTGACTTGCCTTCTTTCCAGCACAGGACTGCTTCTTGCTGGGGCTTCCCCTTTCCCTGCTCCCAGGAAGCTGATAGTCTTAGAAGATCTTCCAAGATTTTCTTTCCCTGCCAGCCCACCCACTCCCCAATCCTAAACAGCCCCAAAGCTGTGAGAACCACATTGGAGGAGGAACTCTGAAAAAGAAGAAAGAAAAAAAAAATGGCTGAGGTGCGTGTGGGCAGGGGCGGAGTGGAAAAGGTCTGTCTGGAAATGGCATTTTCACCATAGGGTAAACTGTTAGTCATTAGGTTTTCCTTTTCTAAGTGTGTGACTTTTACATTGTTCTGGCTGCCCTGACCCCCATTAACCCTGGACGCTTTACATGTATCTTTTCTCTGCATGAAGAATCACTGGGGGTTGCTGTATACTTCTTGCAGCAAATGATGGGAGTTGCTTCCCCCGATGTCACAGGGAAAAAGGACACAGCAGCCCTGATGGATCCAGGGATCCCCCAGATGTCTCCCTGAGTTGGACCCTTATCAACTCTCCTTTCTTGCCTCCAGCTTTCATGGGATAAGCTCTTTAACATGAGTATCTGCTGGCATGAGCCAGAGCCCTTATCACAATAGTACATGGGTGGTGTTTGGGGCTGGAAGAAAATAGACTTGATATTTTCCCTTTGCAGCTGACTAAACCCTTTGGAATCTTTCGAGATAAAGTCACTTTAGAAAGCGCTCTTGGATGGCAGAAGAAATGTTTTCTAGAAGACTTCCAAACAATTACCTGGGTCCAGGTGGCTTTCCATAGGGCAGCTCTTCAGACAATTTGGGGGGCATATGGGGAGCCCTCTTTCTCCCCTTTTTCTCTCTGGCAGAGTCACTCCATTTTCTGTCTCCATAGTATTTCTCTGAACAAACTGAGAGGTCATAAACAGCATCACTGACAATCAGGTGGGGCTGCTGTGTGGGACTTCACAAAGGAGTCACTAATGTCTGGCCACGTGGTTCACCTGTGTGGACATGCAGATATGCAAAGTATGCTTAGACTTGGCCGCCCAGCATACCTGCAGTCTGTCCACTGAGCAAGGACATCCAACTGTGTGTGTGTGTGTGTGTGTGTGTGTGTGTTTGTGCAAATTCCAAGAAACATGGAATCTCCAAAGACTTTCATTTAAGTCCATCTTTACAGAGCTACAGTGTTGATATATGGGCCTTTTGAACCTCATCGAGCCTCCAGCTCTGCATCTCCATCTCCACCCTTACCTTCTTCACGTCCAGTTCTGAGTCTTCTTTCTCTACTACAAACCTCTTCCTCCAGTCCTGCATCTTCTATTCTCCCTCCAGTCCTGGGCCTTTCTCATCTCTCCACTTCTATACTCTTACCTCTGTTTCTATTTCCCTTTCACCTCCTCCACCTCCAGTTCTGAATCATCTCAACCCACACCCATGCCCAGACCTGGGTGGACCACATACAGCCCAGCCCTTCTCCTGCACCAGCTCCTCACTTCCTTTGTTTAGCTTTGCAGACCTCAGCTTAGGCCTCTGTCTGAAATTCTGGTGTTGCTCTAACAAATCACTGCTAAAGTCCTGAGAGAGAAACCACCTTAGTGCCTTCTGGTGATGGATGCTAAGACCAGGACACAGCAGGGCTGCTCAGGGCGGAAAGGATTTTTAACCATCTAGGGGAATTGGCCTAGTCAGGATGGTGCTCTGGAGACTCAGGTGGAAGCCTGGTCCTGCTTCTTCCTGCTCCAGGTGACCCCATGGTTTCTGGCTGTGACAGTGTCTCTGCTGGGGTAACAACTCCCATTCTTACCCACCTTTGTGAGTCTCATTTCCCCTGTGTCACTTACAAGGGCACTTAGACAGTAATTGTATTGAGGGTCCACTTGGATAATCCAGGATTAGCTCAAGTCCCTTAATAGAATCTTATCTGCAAAGACACTTTTCTAAAGAAACTCCCAGCCCCTCAATTTAGTGGAGGCCCTGGATGTTTGACTACCTTCTTCCTTACCACAGGCTCTCGACATCTAGGACAAGGGAAGAGAGTGTCCTAGAATGTCTGTGTTGAATGATGTGGGATGAGATCAAACCTCATCAATTCCCAGGTGACCCTTCTTAAGTCCTTCAGCTGATTTTCCTTGAGGAAAGACAGAATCATGAGTGTAGACAGAATCCATAACCATTTCTTGAACTACGGAGAGTGTTCGTCTAAAGGATTTTGCCAGAGGGAAGCAGCCTAGAGAAATGAAGAGACTGTAAGTATCTTGTCTGTTTCCTAGGGGCCATGGACTAGCAGCCACTGGTTTCCTCAGGCATCTTGGGATCTGAGCAGTGAGGCAAGAGGAGAGCAGAGGCTGTTGGGAAGTGTAGCTCAGAGGTCAGGGTGCCACTGTTTATTGCATTGGAAGTGAGGAGTCATCACTCACCTCTGGGCTCTGTTAAGAACACTTGCTGTGTTGGGAAAGGGCTGAGCCAAGCAAGAAGTAGGTTTTGTAAGCAGAGAGAGGTACAATCACATTCATATTCCCCTCAAGTTATAAGAGTAGACCATTGGTTTTGATCTCTCAACTGCACCTCACAAGTTATTATTGCCTGCAAAACAACCAGATCCTTGTTAAGGAATCTTCTGGCATCCACAATCCCAACCAGAAGTGCTCCTTCTACCCATGTATGGAAAACCAACCAAACTAATTTAAACAAAAACTTGTCCATTAAGTCATCTGCAGTGGCCTCATTCATAATAGCAAAAGAACTGGGAGCACCTTAGCTGGCCCTTGGAAAGCAAACCCTGGTGTCTTAATTTCCTGGACTAAGCTCAGGGGCCAGAAGGGGGCTGAAACTTGATGAAGCAAAGGAAGTTTATAGGTGGTATTAAGGGAGTTGCTTGCTGAACTTGAAAGAAGAGATTCCAAATTATCCCCAAACACTACAAAGTAGAGATTGGGCCCAGAAGAATGGGTCAGAAAGGAGATAACCAGACAAAAGGTAATAGGAATGATCTTGACTGGCTGGTGAACGGGGAAGGGCTAAGGGAACCACAGCAGACTTTGTCCAAGAGAAGGCTTGGGTTTAGTCCAGTGGGAGAATCACTGGCCTCTGACCACCAAAATTGTAAATATTCGAAAATACGTGAGCATTCCAATTTATGTGGTTTGTTACAGCAGCCCTAGAAAATTACTACGTGAAAAAACACACTCTTTCCGATCTGACAACACGGACATCTTTTCATTCTACTACCAATGCCGCCCACATTCCCCAGCCTCTGTCTTCTTTCTAAACAAAGCCTGAGTTTGAAGCGTAAGGAAGATGCAGGAAGATAAATGAGAATTGTGAAGTCGAGGCCTTTCCAAACAACAGGGGAAATGTTCTTGTTTTGTATATGCCATCACTGTGCAAGATAATTATTTAGATCCAAAAGGGAAATGTCAGGGATTGGTTACAGCTGTCGAAACCTGCATGCTACTTGGAGCACCTCACCCCTTGCCAATCCCCAACCATGCAGACAGTGCCACCATCCAGTCAGTGGAGCAAATTGCAATCAGATCTTTAACCTCTTTCCACGGGACAATTCCTGGAGGTAGATTTCCTTCAGTTCCAGCGCTTCAACATCTGTCTGGATGGAGGGCCACGTTCAACCCTTAGGCTGAATACTCCAAAAACTTGCCGCTATGTTGGGATAAAAGCTTCTGAAAGCCTCAGGCAGGGCATACCTTACCTTTTTGCCTTCACTTAATCATCTTTCCTTCCTCCATTAAGCCCTGACCCTGGCTGGCTATTCCCTGAAGGCAGGAGCCTATGGCCAGAGGCTGGTCTGTGAGAGATGAAGGATTCCTGAAAGGTCTATCTGGTGCTCAGACATCTGTAGAGAGCTTATGCTGATTTCAGCTCCTGCCAGAAGGCTCCATGTAGGAGCCCTTTGACTATTTAAACCCAACATGTCTCAGTTTCTGTTCTTTGTCAGCTCCTCTCCGAGCCCTTTGGAGAGTCCCATCATGGAGCTCCAAGAAAATTCTATCAAATGCTTTGCTATCAAACAGTGGACATATTGCTCTCTTTAACAGAGCCCCTTTTTGGCATACTAGGAACCATTGTAGGTCTTTCCAATTCTACTCTCCAAGAGCTTCTTTTTTCAGACCCCTTTTCCATTTTATATCCTCTGCAGAAACCCATTCTTCTAAGGGGAGTGGAAGAAGAGGGTAAATTCACTTGCATATACTACTGGGTGTAGTAAAACAGCCCTTAGGATGGGCTTGAATAGTGGAGATGGAAGCCTTTGTCCTTAGACCCCGTGGCTCCATCCCCCATTAACCGGCAGGTCATTATCTTCAGGTGGTCGAGGTGGGAATCAGACTCACTCAGACAGAATTCACGAGAGATATCATCTTTATTGCCCTGGCCAACATCTGTGTGGCCTATATCATAAACGTATTTAAGCATTTGCCATTCTTAGCTAGCCTTGCATCTTACTTCTTTTATCCTTGTCTCCTCCAACCTCCATCCTGACAAAAGAGCTTAATCCCCTGGGTCAAAGGCCTTATTTAACCTTCCCAAGACCCCTCCCAGGAATGGACGGGGTTTTGCAGGTAAGAGCAAGAATGGGGGGATGGGGCCACAACTGGGCATGAACAGGATGCTAAAAACTGTCTCAGCACTTGGGTGACATGTTAGCAATCCCTCCCTACGTCAGTGAGGGTTATTATTAAGTAATAGCAGAGAATAACTTATTCATTGACAATCACTTGGGATAATAGTAGAAAATCATCATATTAGGACTGAAACTTATCTGAATATGAGGTAGATACTCATATGATTCTCCACTTTAGAAACAGGGATTAAAGCTAAGAGGTCAAGTCTCTTTTCCAAGTCTTTACATCAAGTCAAGGATAGAACTGAAATTCTGACTTCTATCCTACTTCAGGGTGAGAATTTAGTGGTTGATTTGTGTAATATTGAAAATTGAGCAGAGATAAGTTCTCTCAACCTATCTTTATGGATGCTTAGACAAGTGGATTCGTGGGTCGTAAGGAGCAGGCACAAAGTATTCTGCCCTAGTTCTTCCTTTTCTTGCCTCATGAGAAAATGGATATAAACAAATACCATAGCACCCATTTCCTGGCTGCCTTCTCCAGTGGTAATTATTAATAATCATAGTGACTAAAGTTTAAAAAATGTTCATTGTTGGGTCTACAGAACAGTGATAAGGCAGTTGCCTTGTGTGTGTCCAACCTAGATTTGATCTCTGGAACCACACTGAGCCCTATCAGGGCTAATCCTTGACCATAGTTAGGAGTAAGTGCTAATAAGAATTAGGATAGTGTTTATACCTGAACACTATTAGGTATGATCTAGCATCACACCCCCCAATCAAAACATCTAATTGTAGTAACTCGATTATGCTTGCCTTGCATGCATCAAGCTCCAAGCTGAGTTTAGTCTCTAGCACCATAGAGCCCTGCCAGGAGTGATATCTGAGCACAGAAATAGGAGTGAACCCTGAGCATGGTCAGATGTGGCCCAAACCCCAAAAATATATAGCTGTAAAAACTATGACTACCTTTTTCAATTTATTTGTGTTCATCACTGGGCATTTTCCTCCCATACAATAGTCCACTTAATAAGCCCACATCCCTATAAGGGAGTAAACTCAGAAAAGTTAAGGAAAGTTATCACTGATCTGCATCCAGACTTTTTTTAGCTTCATATTCATGTCCTGGGTCATGGAGCTATAGTATCCCTGAGGCTGACTCAGCACATGGCATATGCTCGTAAGATAGCAGGTGTCTGGTACATGCAGTGCATGCTGGGAAAAGCCATGCATTGCTCTAGCTCAGTTTTATCATTTGCAAAATGAGGGTACTTCTCTTGGGGTGCTGGTGTCCTTATCTATTCTGAAGTTTCTATGGCCGATTTCACTGGCTTGGGAAAGTGTTCTGTTGGCTCAAATAGCATAGTTTCAGGGCAAACAGTTTTGCCAAGATCCTACAACACTAGAAGAAAATTTCATTTATTTTCCAGATTCATTTTATAGAAACCACATATTCTGCCCCCCACCAAAAAGTACAATGTTTTCTAATTTGTTTCACAACTAGAAGTGATTATGTGGCCAAGTCTGTCACAAATTAGGAGAAGAAATGGTGGATGCATTTTATCAATGGTAATTTTATGAGAAATGTTAGATAGATAGTGAGAAAGAAGAAAGAAAGAAAGAGAGAGGGGCCGGGTGGTGGCGCCGGAGGTAAGGTTCCTGCCTTGCCTGCGCTTGCCTAGGACAGGCTGCGGTTTGATCCCTCGGTTCCCCATATGGTCCCCAAAGCCAGGAGCGACTTCTGAGCACATAGCCAGGAGTAACTCCTGAGCGTCAATGGGTGTGGCCCAAAAACCAAAAAAAAAAAAAGAAAAGAAAGAGAGAGAGAAAGATAGAGGAAAAGAAAGAAAAGAAAGAAGGAAGAAAGAGAAAAAGAAAAGAAAAGAAGGAAGGAAGGTAGGAAGGAAGAAAGGAATGAAAGAAGAGGGAGAAAAGAGAAAGAAATCCTTCCCATGTTCCTTTCCTTGTTGGGATAACAGAGGAAAACAGCATTTCCAAGATCAGAAAGAGAGTGAAATTGGGTCTCAAATGCTTCATCTTTCACTTCTCTCTGGGCCTGATCTTCTGTTGGTGACTGAATGGGCCTCACCTATCTAGATGGCTCCTGCCTGGATCATTGCTTGAGAGGTATATGTACATCTATCTCATCAGTACCTTTGGCATTTGAGGTCTTTCCTATTGGCATCTGAATCTTCTCATCACCAATAAGAAAAAATGAAACACAAAGCACTCGGTGTTATCAAAAGGGCACCTTCAAACTTTATCTATGCCAAGTTTCCAATTAGAAAGAACCTGATGTGTTGAACATGGTAGAGAACTGAATCGCCTGCTTGATTTAACAATCAGAAAGGGTGGAATTAAAACTAGCTGGGTTATGAGGTACCAGGCCACAGATGGTGGACTCCACATTTTAAACAGCATGGGCTTGAATGGAGCAATTGCTATGGATCGAGAAGATCTGAGATACCATGGCATAATATTTTGGATTGACTCAGCAGATGCCATGTGAAACATAGATTGGAGTTGCTAAAATGAGGGCAAGACATGAGCCTTTGGTTAATTTCCCATCTTTCCCATTTTTCCCTTGTAATTTTAGCCACAACACATAGTCTAAAAACATGGGCCTTAAAGTAGAGCTTCTCTTAGATACAGGATGAATCCTAGGGATGCTTGCTATGAAGAGAACCCTAAGATTCAACAATCATTTTCCACTGCAGTTTTTCTCAAAGTTGAGTTTTCACTCACTAAACTGTGTCTGTTCTTGTCTTTCCACTGGATTTCCAGAGCCTGACTTCATACCTGATTCACAGCAGGTGCTAACTAAAAACACAAATGCATGTTTAATGAACTAACAGCCGTATCCACTGTAAATTCTAGCTATTTATAAACTGTGGGCCAAAGACACTCCATAAAAGCACACATCACTACTCCCAGTAGGGTTAATTCAACAACTTGTAATCATAAACTAAATGGATCATGATGCAGCTAAAGTATTAATCTGTGATAACTGAAATCATCAGAAGCACAAGCACTGAGATCCAAGATCAACTAAAGTCAACTCTGCTAACCCATGAAATCTTCCAAGAATGCTTTGGGGATGCTAGAAATCTATGTTTTCAAGTACACGATAGCAATGTCTGTCCTTTACCAAACTGCCAGAGACAGGAACCTATGAGTTGACTGAATTAAAGTTATCAATAAACTCTAGGCTGTCTTTGGAATTAAGAATAGAGTTGCCATATCACCTAATTTAAGATAGATAACCAAAGAAAAAGAAATAAAATGTCTATCTTTGAAGTACATTTCCCAGCAATTTTATTCATGATAATTCAAGGTAAAAACAATGCAAATATCTATCAAATGTCCATGAATAGATTTAAAAAATAGAGCATATCTGTGGAAAAATGTTATTTGATAATGAAAATTAATGCAAGGCTGGTACATACTTTAAAATTTTCTAATATGCACATATTACTACACATATGAACCATGAGGAAATTCTTTCTTCAAGCCCTTGTTTGGTTAATAGGGTTCTAGGGTGAGTATGAGGGAATCCTCAGCAATTAGACTCATACTCTACTTTTGCACAATGCAAGCAGAAGTGCTTGGGATTCAACATTCCTAGAAGTAGCTCTCAACCAATGACAAAGAAAAGCTGGAAATGCAGAATCCCATTTTCTTTATAAAGCACATGGTAGTGGGAATGTTCGTTTTAATCTCTTTATTTTGCAAGGAGGGTTGACTCCCAGCTTCCCACAGTCAACTGTTTATTATTGTATCTTGTGCTCTTAGTGCCTTCTCCTTTAGTTCTCCCTTCCTTCCAGTCTCCCCGGCATTGTCTTCAAACTAGTTCCCTACATCCAAGCCTTGTTGGGGAGTCTGCTTCTTCAGGAAAGCAAAATATATAGAGTCTTTTAAGGACTACTGGGAGAGAAAATAGGATATTGATTGTTGAGCATTTCAGTACTGTGACTAGCCATGCCATGGTCATGGTCACCATTATCATCACCACCAAAATCATCATTATTAGTTGTTGTTATTATCATCATAAACAAAAAACTGCATGAATGCTTTCTCAAATTTTGGCCCCAGAAATCCGCCTCAGACTCCATAATTTAGGACAAATACTGGGTCAGTATTGTGCTGCTTCTTTCTCTGCTGAACATTCGGTTAATTATTTTCTCTCATTTGACTCTAGGTTTTCAAAGACTTTATCGAGTACACTGTACAGAATAAGTAATAATTCATTTGCTCTCCCATGTTTTATGAATCAAAGACACAGCACTGTCAATCAGAGCTTCTGATCAGCATGAAATTACCAGGGTCACCACACAGAACTCATATTTCAGTCATAAGCAAAGAATCTTGATGTTTTTGTTAGTCTGTGAAGCTTTCTTCCTTGTAAAACCATGATTATATTAGAGTTTATGAAATATTTAAAAAGGCTTGCAAACCTTCATTGTGAAAGCCCCAATCTTCTAAAACCCAAAAACCCCATGTCGGCAATTCGTAAACTAATAAACTAACATTTTAAAGAAATATGCTTGTTTTTAGTATAAAGTAGCTGCAATAGAACCTACTGCTATATTCGGTGGCAACCTTTCTGGACTTGATGAGAAAAGCCAGAATAAATGGATTTTTAGTAATGTACGCTTTTATCTTGACCTTTTCACAATGAAATATTCTTGAGTCTAGGAGTGACGAGATTATTCAAAGATGCCAGACCATTTCATTTCCCCAACAACAATATTCAAAGATCGCAGTCTATGAGGAAAAACAGATGGGGAATGAGGGAAATAGATCAAGTCATTTAGAACAAGAGAGGGGTGTGCACTTTCATAGGCAGATGTGCTGTATGTGCTTGCTTGACTTTCCACATCCACTCCCCTTTCTCCATTTATGTAGTTGCCTTTTCCTTTGGCTTCTGGTTGGGTTCAGAGAATGAGTAGCACCAGTCAGAGATGACAGTAGCCACTTCCCCTCATTTCCTTCCTGAGCCGCATCAAAATTGCTTCCTTCTCCTGAACATCACAGGCCTGTCACAGGTAAACCTTTTCCACACAACTCTCTGTGACTCAGGCCCTGGACTCTGCTGTCATCCTTGATCCCAGGAATTCTATAGTGATAGATGAATCTGTAATTTCCCTCCACACTGATGGTTACCAATCCTCCTCATGTGAGCTAGTTCAACTGTCTTCTCTGTCAGGGCTTGAACCGAACTTAAACTGGAGGTAAGACAGCTGGGTTTATAATTCCTTTTGGCTAGTGTCTTGGGAGGAAACAAAGGAGTGGACAATGTTTCTAGAAGTGACAATGGGCTTATCTGAATTTTACTGTGAAATTCTAATGGACTTTCTAAAATGAAAACTAGATCCAGAATGTAAAATGAAGAGTCAGCATAAGAAGAACATAATGGGATCCATAGAACACTCAGTAACCACTCATGTAATACAAAACAAATCTTAGCTGCTATTATCTGGGTTTACAGGGATGTGAAAAGACCCTGTTCAGTGTCTGCTTTGCAAATAATAAGCACGAGTTCTCAAGTGCTTGGGAGACAACACTTCAGGAAAAAAAAGAGAGATAGTTGGCCCATATTTTAATGTAGCAGGCCTTTTTATACCTGTGGGCAGGTGCTGATCCATGGATCCTGGTTGCAAACCACAGTCCCAGTCAACACCTATTCAGAGCCTTTACTATTTGCCAGCAATGGTGTTTATTACTTCCCCAGTGTTGTCTCATTTAACACAATGGTTCTTTTGGGGGAGTGATTTAAAACCATAGATAACACTGAATTAAGAAAGAATTAAGACAGCTGTGTCAGCTCACACAGGACACAAGTCAGAAGAGGCATCTGAAAGCAAAAGTCGATATTCCCAGCCCACATGCTGGTTTCCTGACTTATAAGTCACCGATTTTGGGGAGAACAAACGCTGAACAACTTGATGGTCCTAGAATCAGAATGTTGCGTGTAGGACTCTCTGATTTATCACTGTCAGACTCTGTTCAGAAAATAGGCTGTAATTGTACACTTAATTTCACTCTAGCACAACTCAATGTTCCAGCTAAGTGCATGACCAAGTGACACGTGTTGAGATTGTGAGTCTGTTGGGAAGGAGCCTTGTAAAACATGCATAGAGGGAAGGCAACAAATGGACAGATGTGCTGGTTTATGGGCGTCATCTCCTTGTGGCCCCTTGGTGGCTCTAGTGAAGGAAATGACACACTTAAGAAGGCACAACACAGCTCCTAGGTTCCCTGGGAATATGATAGGAGCACCAACAGGAGGAATTCTGTCCTTTCTGTCCTTGAGTTGTTACCAAACTTCCCAGATGGCAGATTGTCATGGATGCCACAGTGAGTAGCATGTGGCCACTGGCTCTCTGAGGTCTTTCGGGACTCCCTACATTTAAGCCAGGCTTGCAACTGCCTGGAAAGCAAGTGAGCTTTTCACCAGCTTCAGATGGAGGAATTGGGCCTCTTGAGCCAATGAAACTGGCAGTTATCAACTGAACTGGTGTCATGGTCTTGCTTGAAGATTGGGATGTATTTGTGGCATTACTGATGAGGTTTCCCAATACCTCCATAGTGAGTTCTATTATGGGAATGAAAGCAAAAGTCAAGATATGTCTAAATTCAGTCTAGCCATGATAAGGGCTTTGAATCAGCATATAAACTGATAACTGGAAACATGGCCCAGCTGGCAGAGGAGACAGAGAGCAGAGAGGCCCTTGAAGCAAAAAAAAAAAAGGTGGCATTTTCCATTGTCCTAGAAGAGACAATGATGACATTTGATGGATGTGTTGAAATATTAAAAATCAACAGGACTGGGTCCGGAGAGGTAGCATGGAGGTAAAGCGTTTGTTTGTCTTTCATACAGAAGGATGGTAGTTTGAATCCCGGTATCCTATATGGTCCCCCATGCCTGCCAGGGGCGATTTTCTCAGCATAGAGCCAGGAGTAACCCCTGAGCACTGCCGGGTGTAACCCCCCCCCAAAAAAAAATCAACAGGACTCCTGTTATAGGCTGAACTGTACCCAATATAATCAATAATATGATCAATAAATATGTTGGTTTTCTAACACTTAATGGAACAAATACTAATGGAACCTAATTGGAAAAGAGGGTCTTTTAAGTTATGTAATTTGTATGACCTCCACTTGTACCTCCCTGTTGTTCTAGGTTACAAAAGTTTTGATGGAATACAAATTTCTCATTAAAAAAATTGGGGGGAGAGAGCACAGCAGTAGGGCTTTTGCCTTGCAAGCAGCTGACCCAGGACCAACAGGGGTTTGAATCCTGGCATCCTATATTGTCTCCCATGCCTGCCAAAAGCTATTTCTGAGCAGAGAGCCAGAAGTAACCCCTGATTGGGAAAAAAAAAAAAAGAAATTTCTAGAAATACATAAAATTTCTTCCAATGTAGAGTTGAATGATCTTTATAGTAATTTTTTTTTTTTTTGGTTTTGGACTCACACTCAGCAGCGCTCAGGGGTTACTCCTGGCTCTGTGCTCAGAAATCGCTCCTGGCAGGCTTGGGGGATGCCGGGATTCAAACCACCATCCTTCTGCATGCACGGCAAATGCCCTATCTTCATGCTATCTCTCTGGCTCCCTTTATAATAATTTTTAAAATTTTGTGATTGCTTTAAAAAAATCTAAATAAGCTAATGTTATATATACAACTCTTTTTCTGTTGTTTTTTGTTTATTTTCTGGGTCACAACCAGCAGCGCTCAAGGGTTACTCCTGGCTCTACGCTCCACTCCCCGGCGTTGCGGATCCCACCTTCGGGCAGGAAGCCACTCTCAAACAGCTGCTCAGAGAAAAAGACCCCCTCGCCTGACATGACGCAGGCAAGGAGAATATGGAGTCCCATGGCAGCTGAGTGCGAGAGCTCTCCAAGGCTGCCAGTTCTGATGCCGCTTCTCGAATCCTCAATTCCACCCCCATCCTCACCCCAGGGATCTCTGAACCCCAAACCCTGGTCTTCTCTTCCAGGTGCTTGTAGCTAGCCAGCTTTTACCTAAGGCCTCAGCATGGCCAAAAACTTTGTCCACAGCTCCAGAGCCTTGTCTCTGGGCGCAGACCTGGCTAGATTTTGCACTACAGCACTGGTGCACCCCCCCCCCACCCACCCCCACACACAGCACATCAGTCACTATTGCGCCCCACCCTGGTACCATATGGGATGGCAGGATTCGAACCTCCATCCTTCTGCATGCAAGGCAAATGCCTTACTTCCATGCTATCTCTCCGGCCCCAATATATACAACCTTTTATCTTTAAAATATTATTAAAGTATTTTCAATAAATGTATGTTAAGATAACCAATATTGTACAAGCATAGTAAATATTAAATATTTCTTTAATTCAGACCAGGAGAATTCCTTCTTTTGTGCCATTGATAAATTTTGAATAGAGGTTGTACTTCTGAGTGGCCAAAATTTGAGGAGGGCCAGAGAACCCTAAAAAAATATTATTGGGAAGTTGTATAGGGGTTACTTATCTTGCATTTGGCTGACCTCAGTTTAATTCCCAGTACCATAGATTCGGGCTCACTCCAGAGCACAGAGACACGAGTATCTCCTAAGCATTGCCAGTTATGGCCATCCCCCAGAAAAAGAATTTTTTCTAAAGTGACTAATAGTCTCCATGTCCATTATGCTGAGTGAAATAAATCAGAGGGAGAGAGATAGACACAGAATAGTCTCACTCATCTATGGGTTTTAAGAAAAATAAAATGTTATTGTAATAATGCCCAGAGATAATACAGATGAGGGCCTGAAGGACTGGCTCACGATAGGAAGCTCACCACAAAGAATGGTGAATACAGTTAGAGAAATAACTACACTAACAAATATCACGACAATGTTAATGAGTGAGAGAAGTAGAATGCCTGTTTAGAATAGAGGAGGCAGGAGGAGGAGGAAGATCAGGGCATTCGTAGTGGGAATGTTGTAGTGGTGAAGGGGGGTGTTCTTTTTTTTTGTTTTGTTTTGTTTTGTTTTGTTTTGTTTTTTGGGTCACACCCGGCAGTGCTCAGGGGTTACTCCTGACTCCATGCTCAGAAATTGCTCCTGGCAGGCACGGGGGACCATATGGGGCACCGGGATTCGAACCGATGACCTTTTGCATGAAAGGCAAACGCCTTACCTCCATGCTGTCTCCCGGGCCCTGGGGTGTTCTTTTTATAACTGAAACTCAATTACAAACATGTTTGAAATCATGGTGTTTAAATAAATATATTACTACAATTTAAAAAAAAAAGTGACTAATAGCAAACTTTGCCTTATGCTGTGTCATTAAACTCCATTCTTAGAAGTCATGCCTGGTGAAGAACTCTTCTTATACTTTCTAGCAAAATTCCCTGTGACTTTGATCTCGATTGTTCTCAAATCATGATTTGTTTGGTCTAAAAATAGTACTGCAAGGATAAAACAGAAATTTATTTTCTGGGGACATGTTAAAGGAAACAAGCTAAACTCTGAAGGGGGAGTGAAATCTCTCGAAAGAATGTCATGTGTTAAATTTGCTGCTGCTGTTCCAAGAAAATCTTCCTTAATATTTTTAGACTGAGATTAATGTATTTGCAGACAATTTTAGAATATAAAGGAGTCTAAATTGGACATCTGCTTTATTGTCTTGGTCCTAGAGTCAACCTTCTGGTTTAAAAATTTAGAAAGCATATTTAGAGATGTAAATACATAATTTTGGCTTTCCAAATAATTTACTCATATGCTTGGGGAATAAAAAATTTTTTTCATTTCTTTGTTTTGATAGAAGATTAACTTTAGAGGTACTGTCTTTATTAAGTATCATATGACAATGCCTTTCGATGTTCATTAAATCGTGTTTAGCGCAGTAAATGTTAAATTACCATGTTATATCTCCATAAATACATGTGAAGTCCATATGAATGCCAAATGAATTCAATATGGTCATTTCTATTACAATAAATGCCAAATGAATTCAGAGTGATGAGGCACTTAAAATGTCATACACTTCCAACTTGTCCCATCATGAATTCATTACTGCCATGTGACACCCATTCTTGTCAGGGTTTCCATTTTAAATTCTATTTTCAACAGTTTGTAATAAAATTTTATTTGAGAAACTGCTTCTCATTGGCAATCTGAAGAGTGAACTCTTAAGTCTGGGAAAGCATTGTCAATATAACTTTTGCCACATTGTCAAAGTCCCCAACCCTAACAGGTTAAGATTAGAACAAAACATAAAGACTATATGGTTATGGCTTTGAGTATTTTATATCCCAAGAAACTTTTAATTTTATATTTCCTCTGTTTACAGAGAGATGCTTTTTAATGCCTTAGTAAATACTTATTTGGTAGCATTTTTATTAGGTAAATCATCTATGTTAGAATTATACTCATTTGGGAAAACTCAAGACTCCATAAAGAAACTAGTAGTCAAGAAATAACCATGCTCAATATTCAATTATATGAACTGATATTTCTTTTGTTTTTTTTGGGGGGGGCCACACCCAGTGACGCTCAGGGGTTACTCCTGGCTACGCACTCAGAAGTCGCTCCTGGCAGGCACGGGATCGAACCGTGGTCCGTCCTAGGCAAGGCAGCAGGCACCTTACCTCCTGCGCCACCTCCCGGCTCCCTGATATTTCCATTTTAATAGTTTTATTCCAAACTGTTAACCCTGAAACTGTTCTAGATGGCCTTCTTTGTGGAGGAGACACAAAGAAGGCTTATGAAGGCTTGGTGGCTATGGTGATTAAAGACAGCAGGATAAAAGCAAATGGAGTTGGGGCCAAAGTAATAGCAAAACATGGAAGACAATTTCCTTCCTTTCCATGCAGCCAATCCAGGTTTAATCCCTGGCATCCAATATGATACTCTCAGCACTACCAGAGTCCATTGAGTGCTAAGTCAGGAATAAACCCTGAGCACCACCAAGTGTAGTACAAAAAAAGAAACACAAGACATGGAGAAATACAAAGTGTAAATCAAAATCCAGGGACTGGAGAGATAGTATGGCAAGTAGGATGCTTGCCTTGAACAAAATCAACTTGGGTTTGATCCCCAGCATCCTGTATGGTTTACTGAACTTCACAAGGAGTGATCCCTGAGTGCATAGTCAAAAGTAAATTCTGAACACCAACGAGTCAATTGATATCCAAACATATAGAATAGCAACCATTCGTGGTTGAAAGTCATTGATTTTCTAAGGGGAAATATAAAATTAAATGACAATTCTGATTATTGTTGAATCAGAGCATTAATAGCAATAAGAGTTAAGATAAGGAAGAGAAACAATTTCAAACATTATGGAAATATTTTATATAGTTTAATATGTATGTATGAAGACTTTGACCTAGTGTTATTAGCAACATATCAATTGTATATATCAAATAAGTTAAAGCATGAATTCTAATAAATATGTATGCATTCTATATTCAGGTTCTGATAAATACAAAATGGAAGAGCTAAATATAAATAATAATAAAAAACATTTAAAGGGGCCAAAATCAGTGATGCAGAGCAGTAAGGCATCAGCCTTGCCAGCACTAGCCTAGGACGGACTGCAGTTCGATCCCCTGGCATTCCATATGGTCCCCAAGCCAGGAGCAATTTCTGAATGCATAGCTAGGAAGCCTGAGCATCACCGGGTGTGGCCCAAAAAATAAAAACAAAACCAAAAGAAAAAAACCCAATAAGAGAAAAATAACACGTTTAAAGAACAAAATAGTGGTTCTTAAAGGAAAAAAAAGTGGATAATGCTGGTCAAAGAAGATGATTGCATAATGCTTAATGGAAACTGGAGTTCTAGTTGAAACAGATGTGGATGATAAAAGAAGTATACCCAATCTCTAACTAATGTTCTAGGTCAGGTCAATATAATTTCAAATAAAAATTAAGCCAACCTCTAAAAGGTTTTCATATAATAATACAATTTGTCTACATATGATTTGCTTTATAGATATAGACATGTAATATGTAAATAGACACCACTAAAATAAACATAGATGTAGATTAGAGAAAAGAAATATCATAGAAAAAGTTCAAGGAGTCTTTTAAGTTATTATTGTTCACTCACCCTAATGCAAATTTAAAATAAGTGGAAAGTTTTGCTTCACATCTATAAGGTTATGCTTTCAGTGTCTGCTTAGTAGTTTAAACACCATCTTGAGCCATATAATTACTTGATCAAGGTGTGTTGCTAAAGTCTATTCTGGCATCAGTACTTTATAGTCCCTGAGTCAAGTCTCATGCATAGCTTGTTTATGTAAATATAGCTTTATTAGAATATAGTTATACTAATTTTTTTCATATCTGTTCTGGGCTACCATGATCACTGCAGGAGAAACATTATGAACCTAAAGTAGGTAAATAATTTTATCTTGCCCTTCAGAGAGGAAAAAAATTACTTCCTATGATGTCTGTTAAATTCCAAGAGAAAAAGTACCTTTGAACTGCTAAAAATGGGATTTAATCTCTTTTCTCCTCATGGGTAACAAAAATAAAATAGAATGGTTGCTTTTAGTTTTGCTTAGACCATCAGGATGCTCAAAGTGAATTAGAACAATTTCATGTCAGGATTGTCAGATTAACTGTGTGATTTATTCCAGACAATTGATACTACCCACTCTAATTTATACCTCTCCCTGTACAATGTTGAAATTTTTCTCACTTAGACATGTTTTTAAGTACTTTAGAGAGTGTGGTTTACATAAACCACTTTATACAATTCTTTGTGAAACAAAGCAGAGACTGGATAATAGGTTGGAATAAGAAGTTAAATAGGCAGGTAGCGATGCAGGTGGAGACAATCTAAATCCATCCATCTGTATCTCACTTAGTAAAACCAAGCAGATCTGTGGGGGTTATAATACACTATATTAAATTTAGAAGAAATTTTTGTGGCAAGGAGCTAAAGATTTTTCAACGGAGGAACTATTGAAATGTGAGAGCTCCTAATCCCATGGAGGATGTTGTTTTTTGTGTTAGTATCACTGCTTTTTGCCTATGAGATGCTCTTCTACACTAACAAAACTTATCTTCATAGTTGTTATAGGTTTCCTGAGTAACCATTTCTAAGCCCAGTTCAGCCTAGTGGAAGTGGCTTTATATACATTGTCCTTCATTGTCCTGCTCAACTCTACTACTCACATAAGAAAGAGCAATCTCTACAGGAGACTCCTGGAAGACACAAAGGATTTCTGAACATAATGAAAAGAATTCTGCCTTTGACCAGATTAAACCAGACCTTTTTCAAGTCACCCCTCAGAAACTTGGGACTGGAGAAGGTATTAATAATGAATCCTATAGAAGGGATTTTGAATTAGGATCCTTCCACAGTCTCTTCCAGGTTGGGCTAAGAGATGTGATGTCTGCCAGGTACTCTCAGTCATGGAAAGATGCTTCTCCTGAACACTAATGATGGTCATGAATTAAATAATAGGTAGGTCATGACTTGGGTTATTTCCTAGGGCTGGAGATCAAACTAAATTAAATCCTCAATCTTGAAGGGTCTGAGTTGATCAAGGGTTATTTAAGTGTCTTCACAGTATTGGAAGCAAGATCTGAATCAGATGCGGAGATTGACAATGCTGCCCGAACCCTTTCTCAAGAGACTATAGAGTAAGTTGAAGCCAATAATTAAAGTAGAAGTAAGAAAATGTGAGATTGCTTCAGAGATGTGGGAAGCCAAATCATTTGACAATGGAAACTTGATTCATTATTAGCACAATTTCTCTTGTTTGCACCAAACATCCAGAGACTGAATTTAGAGACTCTCTGTGTAATTGATTGCAGCAGTTGAAACTATTTCAATTGCTATATCCTTACTGGTAAAAGTAGATTGATATTTCTCCCTTCCCCCACCCTAAGTATCTTGGGTATAATAAGTGCTCAGTAAATATTTGATGATCTTGATGGAAGCTGGTGGTTTTATCCACAGATACGAAGTGAAATAAATACACTGTCTAAAAACAGACAAACCACCAGCTAGAGTTTCAAATAGATGGAAGTAGCCATTTTACCCAGAACGGTTTTAGACCCATGCTAAAAGTGACACTTTTTAATCATTTGCTCTATTTTTCCATTTGAGTTATATATGTTTTTCTGTTGAGTACTTCAGTTTATCTACTAAAAGAGAAAGCCTTTCTTTAATGTCAAATAGGATATCTGTCCTGCAAAAAAAAAGTACATGTTATGAGTGTTAATCTGTTCTGTACTACCATATCTGAATTGTACCACTAAAAGCAATGTACATGCAAACATACATATGGTGAGAATAAACCGTGCCTATATGTCTTTTATATGCATAATAGATGAGTCTATAACAAATATAATTATAAAGTAGAAACAGAAAATCACTCAGTGGGAAATAACAATAATTCTAAATGCTAAACTATCAAATCAAATATGTAATTAAATGTATACAATTCAAAAGTGCAATTAGTCATGCATCATAAGTTTTTTGGACACATATTGATAGTGTTAGAGCAGAGCTATTATATTCAAATGGGAATCAATTAGCTCGTTCTTATTTGGGCATACAAATAATTCAACTTTTCCAGGGCATCAATCAAAGGTGTTGGATGGAACAAGACTTTTTGAGTTAAACACAACTGAGTTCAAATCTAGGTAACACCACACCCCAGCTTTTTATACCTTTATATCAATAGGTAACACCACATCTCAGCTTTTTATATCTTTATACCAGTCCTACCATGTTTTTCAGTCACTGAAACATCTGTAACCAGATGTTTAACCATCTGTAACCAGATGGCATAATGGGGAGAAAACAAATCTAGTGGGAAGTGTGAGCCCCAATTCAGACCACCTACCAACCTACAAGCTATGCAGTACTTCCCATATTATTCTCTTTGAGCTTCCCTTCCACATCTTTGCAATGAGGTTTCTCGACCTCCACTATCTTCCTCATTTTAGTGGAAGTGAGGATACTATCCCAGGTCAGTACACAAATGACATGGCTTATATTAATGAAATCCACAAGCACTTCATGAAGTGAGAATGTTTCTCAGTGAGCATGCCTCAGGATGCAAACCTATGAAGTGTTTCACAACCTAAATCACACACCCAGTAGAAAATTCATTGCTGACATTTCTAGATTCCAGCTTCTAGCATGAGTATGCATATATTTATAACATAGTATTTTTAAAACTTTTTAAAAGAGGAAAAGATTAAAAACTTGCTATCCCTTCAGGAGAACCAGCGCATGATAGGAAGCTTGCCAGAAAGAGTGGTGAATGCAGTTAAGGTAGTGAATGGCCCACTGTGACCATGATAGTTGGAACTGACAAGAACTTGTCACTGGACAAGAAGTGGGTGCTGAAAGGGTATAAAGTAATATGCATGGTACCCCTTCATTAGCAATAGAGTAAACCAGTGTTTAAAAGACAAGAGAGAGGGGCCCGGGAGATAGCATGGAGGTAAGACGTTTGCCTTTCATGCAAAAGGTCATCGATTTGAATCCCGGTGTCCCATATGGTCCCCCGTGCCTGCCAGGAGCAATTTCTGAGCATGGAACCAGGAATAGCCCCTGAGCACTGCTGGGTGTGACCCAAAAAACCAAACAAACAAACAAAAAAAAAACAAAAATAAAAGACAAGAGAGAGAGACAGAGAAAGAGAGAGGGAGAGAGAGAGAGAGAGAGAGAGAGAGAAGTAAAATACCGACCCCAGAGACAGGGAAGGGGGGAGGAGGGGAGCAAACTAAGGACATTGGTGATGGGAAAAGTGCACTAGTGAAGGGTGGTATACATTCTGTGACTGAAACTCAACCATGAACAATTTTGTAACCACGGTGCTTAAATAAAGTAATTATTTTAAAAAGAGGTCAAATATATTCTCATTGGGTTAACAAACCTTATATCCTACCTCTTTGAATCTGTGTTATTAGTTTACAAGAGTTATGTGAAAACAAATTAAGAGATGGTTATCTTCTGGGGTTTGTGTGTGATAAGCAGTTAGTAAAAATTTAACAGCAAAATAAATATGATTTATGGAAAAATCGCTATCTTTGGTCAATGAAATAACACAGTAGGTAAGAAAGGCACTTGCCCAGCATGTGGCTGACCTGGGTTCAATCCCCAGGACCCCCATTTGGTTCCTCAAACCCTCTAAGAATAATCCCTGAGTTCAGAACTAGCCCTGAACACAGGTGTAGCCTCAAAACAAAAATAAAACAAAACAAAATTACCATTCTTACATTGGCACAAAGAAAACACAACAGAATGTAGAAGTAGACCAAACACATCTGATAGTTTGATTTATAATAAAGTGGTTACTATGATTCACTGGGGACAGCCTTCTCTCTCACTGGTGCTGGAACAACTGAAAACAAAACTACTGATCCCTACCTCACACTGTTCATAAGTTTGAGATTGAAATTAATTGTGGAAACTACATATTTAGAAAAGAAATAAAAATTTTAGAAGATAGTAGAAAATGTCTATGAAATTGGGGTATGCCATAACTCTTAAATGAGATATAAAAAGCATATAACTAGCATAAAAATAAAATGGACATTCTTCATTAAAATGTAAAACCTGGCTGGAGCAACTGTAAAGCAGGTAGGGTGCTTGCCTTGCTAGCAACTAACTTGAGTTTGATTCCCAATACCTCATTATAGTTCACTAAGTCCTCCAGGAGTAATCCCTGAGCATCACTGTGTGTACCCCCCAAAATAAAAATAAAATAAAATAAAATGTAAAATCCATTTGTAAGGTCTTTATATATATGTCATATATAACATGAGTCATAATCTAAAAGGCATGTAAAAAGATATATATTTAGAATGTATATTTTTTAAACTACATAAATTGCTATAAAGTAACTTCACTCATCCATGAAATATGTGTCAAAATAAGCAATTGCCATTCCCGATCAGTAACTAAACCTTGAGTTGAAATACGAAACCAATTTCTAAACAGTGTTGGGAGAGGATGGGGAGAAAGAAGACCAGAATAGAAAAGAAATAGGGAGAGTGGTGAAGAGTCTGCATGCTTTGGAGGTGGTGACATGCTGTAATTTTGTTTTAACATCAATGTTATCATTACTGTAACTCTAAACTATAATAATTAAAATAGTTATAGAAAAATAAAATAAACTTTATCTTGTAGAAGGAACTTTGTCTCTGGATATAAGTGTTGAGACCAACATTCAGAAGCAAAGATAGGAATAAATAATAGACTCATCCTATGTAGCAGACCCAGAGGACTGGTTACATTTCATGAAGAGGGATGGAAAGGTAGGAGTACAAGAAGACAAAAATGTGTGAAAAACAAGAACATGTTATCAACAAAGAAAATGTTCTATCTATTTAAGAATAGTTTTATTTAAGTTCCATGAGCTTCATTGTATGTGATCCCAGGTCCCCAAGCATTGCTAGAAATTATCTCCTCAAAAAATGAACAGTAATATTTACTATTTCATGGGAAGTTTAAACAATCTCCAAATACAACCCTCTTGAATCACAATAGTGTGTGCTATACACACAATGTAAATTCTTTGTAAAGAATCCTTTGTAAAGTAAAGAAATGAACTAGATCTAAGTAAGCAGAAACATGATCTTGGAGCTCAATGGGATTTTATGAATGTGAGCATCTCATCTCCATGGAATTCCAGAAGTTTCATAGCTGTTACTGGGTACTGACAAGGTATATAGTGGGGGATAGGAGGATACTAGAGGTGTATAATTGGGATTAGAATTGGTCAATTCTACATAGGTTTCATAGGCATGGGAAACTTCAAGGGACATCAATCAATCAAAGGAATTTGATTCTTTTTCATTAAGGCCTTTGATGAAGGTTATCATTCGTGCTCAGAAAAGAATAAATGAATGAACAGTGCTCAAAGGCAATTTGGTTTGCTTTGCTCCATTTTCAGAGCTTCCTGATCACTTCTTACCTCAGATTATGCCAATGTCTTTTTATTTGTCCTTTTTTTTTCCTACCATTTGCCAAAAGCTTCCAGTCATATGTTTGCTGTATTGTCTTTCTACAAAGCTACATTCGGTCCAAATGTGCACCTTCTCCATTTGGTGGTATGAGTCGCACTATAGCATACAGTAATTCAACTGCATTTTCAAAATAATTACTCCTCTTTCATACCCAGGCTTGTTATCTGAATAAATGTTTTCCTAATAAAGCCTGCAGCTGGGTTGAGTTTGAGAAATACAACAATTAGGAGTCATGGGACAAGAGCTCAAAAAGGGTTCCCTTTAAACACCAGTATTTGCTTCCTGCATCCCTGATTAGGAGGAATGGGGCCTGAATGTCGTTGCCAACACAGCACTGATTGCTAATCAAGTGGCCATGGTATGTGCGAGCAAAGGCAAATTACAAAACAAATGTAGATGCTGATTGGTTTTCTCCAAACATCTTGAAGGATGAGTGAAGCAGGAACCAGTGAAGGTGAGGCAAGTAAGAAGAATTCCTTTTACTATTCTTTGCTAACTTCATCTGAGATGAGCAGAGTATTAAAAGACAAAACAAATTAATAAAACCCCAAACTCTATGTGATAGGGCATTAAATTGATTGCAAAACCTAAATGAATGTAGGGGGCAATGACTGATCACAGTAATAACCACAGTTATAACTGCCTGGGATTGGCTCCAGTTTACCACTACACAACACAAGAACAAATACATTTCATGAGCCCATCCCAGTCTTGTTATTATTCTATGCGTTGGTTGATAATTTTGCCATCTCCTTTTTGACAGGTATGAAAAACAGATTCGACAATGAAGTAATTTGTTTAAGACAACATCCGACAATGACAGTATCAGGATTTATACTGAATTTCATCATCAAATTTTAAGCTTAGTATCTGTATGAATTATATTCATGAAACCTGGGGATCATAAATAGTATAGTCAACACAAATAACAAACAGAGTATTTTAAATGGGCGAAAATTTTTAGAGATTCAGGGATCTGGGCCTAGCTATTTACAACTGTTCAGTGGGAAGAAAGAATTTCTTTAAAAAAATGTGTTCTGCAGGAGTGGAGGGAGGACAACATTGGTGGTGGGAATGTCCTTCATTCACTGTCACTATGTACCGTAAATAATTCTGTGTAATGAACTTCCGTCACAATAAAAACTTAAAAAAATGTGTTCTGGAACAAACTAGAACTAACATACATGGAAACATTACATGGTTTTTGCTTTGTTTTATTTTGGAGTCATATTTGGCAGTGCTCAGGGCTTACTCCTGTCTCTGCACTCAGAAACCACTCCTGGTGGTACTTTTGGGACCATATGGGACACCAAGGATCGAACCAGGGTCAGTCACTGCCAAGACACAAGCCCTCCCTACTGTGCTATTGCTCTGGCCTAAGGAGAAATAACATTTAATTTTTACATTTTTCTAGGTTACAACAGTCAATTCAAGACTATAAAGTGTATATTTGGGGATTTCACCAGAGCATTGGTCTAAGTTGAAGAGTAACTATTTCTCTCCTGTCAGCTGATACCCCTGAAATTCATTTATATACCCAATTTTTGTAGTAGTTGGAAAGACTACAACTTCTGGGCCTTTGTTTTTTCCCTAGTGTTCAGTAAACAGTATGTGACCATTCAGAGATAACCTACAGATGGGCCCACAAATGTGTTGTATGTGGCTTATGCCAACTGCGAGTTCACTATTTTGAATTTTCTGCACAAATCACATATTCTCTTTGAATTGACTTGTCCTTTTAAAAATATTCATTGAAAAGGAAGTCACATGACTGCTGTAGAGAGAAAAGCAGTTATTTTCTCTCATCAAAAAACAAAGTATCTTTAAAGATCAATTCCAAACAATATTAAGATGTTTCCTTGCAGAAAAAAACAGAAAGAAAGAAAATTATAATTTTGAAGCCAACTTTCTCTTTTATAAAAATAAAAAAGATTAGGAGGTGTTGAAAGGAGTTCTAAATACACAGAAATGGTGGTGAAGCAGAGAGCAGACAGTATTGATTAAGTGATCTGATAGAGAAAGGAAATACTTGATGAAGTTACTGAATATGGTAAGGTCATGTTTCTTAAGCCATCCCAAACATGAATAGAAATGGGGTCCTCCTCAAATGCCTCAGACTCCAATTTTGTTTCACATTGTTCCAGTCTTCTTATTGCAGGGGTAGCTATGTGTTTGTGGGAGGCGGGAGTTCTTTCCTATTCTGCCTGACTATCAGCAATACTGGTCTCCCAAGGAAAGTGCACAGAAGTCAATGACTTGTTCCTGGGAGCTGACCTCACTTGGACAAAGACCCTGGACTAGCTTCACGTGCTTTCCAGAGATCTCTCAAGGTTCCCAACTATGTCTTACTTTCCCAGCCCCCCATGAATGCTCTTTCCTTGTCTCCTTCTTGTCCATTGCTGATGGTCTCTGCTTCGCCTTAGAAAACTCCTTGCAGTCCTGTCTTAGTTGTTTCAGAGGACCCTGGCTAAAACAGTCCAGTTCTCATTCGATGCCTATACTGATGGGGAAAGGCCATGTGATGTGATGTAGGATCTCTAGTTTCGATTCTCTGTACAATGCTTGATATTGAAATCACCTCATTATCTCCCGTACAGCTCAGGGAGACCATTGATAATTGAAGGAGCTAATCTAAAGAAGAATTGATTACTTAATCCTCTCTGCTCACTGAGCACTATTTCTGAGTCAAGCCTGCCCCGCAGCATCCTTAGCTCTCTGTGGGGACGCTTCCACCTTATCATGATGCCTTTTTAGGCATCAAGTTTTTACTTGAGAAAAGACATGTAAAGTAACCAGGCAAAGGATGTTTTTGCACCTTTGGCAAAATAGCATTTTTTTTTTTTTGCAAAATAGCTTTTAAAGAAAAATAAAAAATCTAGTATCACTCAGTCTTTTTCAATAAAGGATCTTAAGATATATCTTTCCCGAAACAAATGCCAAGAGGAAGATTTTTCTCTGCTCATTAATTGTCATGCTCCTTTTTCCCCCCTTCTTTCTCTTAATCATACAATTAGGATTATTTAGCTAACACATTTCCATTTTCCCCCAGGGCTATATGAAACCTCAAAGCAAATTTGATACTAAATTTTAATAATTGGATTCTATTATTGTTTTCTGTATTGTATTTTGTCTTCTGAAAATATTTACATTTATGCAATTATGCTTTAATAAATGATTAAAAAATTCAAGTATATACATTGCACAGTAAAGTAAAACCCTTAAACATAGAAACCATCAAATTACTCAGAAAATAGCTCTAAAAGCAGCAAGCGGATATTAAGATATCAAGACAATCTGCATTTAGTTCATAGCAAAATTCTTTCATCTCCAGATACAATCACTGAAGATTATATGTCACCTCTACTGTCTCTAGCCTAGAAAGATGTATTCTTGGGGGTGTGGGTGTCCACAACTCATGGTGTTCAAGGCTGATTCTTGGTTCTGAGCTCAGAAATCACTCCTAGCTGGCTCAGGGAACCATATGGGATTTGGGGGGAACAAGCCAGGGTTGGCTAAATGCAAGGCAAACACCCTTCCACTGTGCTATAACTCTGGCTCCCCAAAAACGTATTTTTATGAATTTAATCAGTCGCAAATTAGATGTATTTTCTATGGGCTAAGTACTATATTAGGGTTAGCTATTGCTTTTAAGAAAATGTGTGCTAGAGTTCTCATAGAATTATTCAGCTAAATATGTGAGAGAGAAACTGAGAGAGAGAGAGAGCCGAAAGAGGAGAGAGAAGAGAGGGGAGAGAGAGAGGAGAGAGAGGTGAGAGAGAGCAAGAGAGAGAGAGAGAGAGAGAGAGAGAGAGAGAGAGAGAGAGAGAGAGAGAGAGAGACCAAACAGGCGGCAGCGGTAGCAGAAAACTGTCCAAAAGCAGTCTCAAATAAAGACTTTCATAAGACCTCCCATGAAAAAAGTCAACCAGCAACCAAGGAAAATAAGGAAACAGCTTTCGAAGCAAGATTGTGAAGGTTTCTGGAAATGGAAATTGATATCTCTCAGGCTAGCGCTTAGTATGAGTCACTTGCACAATAGTCGCTCCAGGGAAAACAAACTAAAACACCTACAAACAGAAAGTGTAACAATGTGCGGCTACTCTATCAGCAGGGAACAGGCCTTGATGGGTGTAGTTGTGTGTTAGCTAGTATATTTATTTTCTTAATAAAACAGGCCCAGGACCAATGCCTCTGTCTCTGTTTACTGCTGCACCAGCTAAGCACCACGGATGCTTACTTACGAGTCTGTGGCACAGAGGACCTCAGAAAGAAGCATTTCTGCCCTTGGCATGATTGTAACAGGTGTGTCAAAGATAAACTCTTAGAGGAATCAAAAGAGGGCCACAGAATTTGATGCCCAAAGAACAAAGGAATGGACCAACTTCTGCCTTGGTCCATCCATCTGGCCTTGCCTAAACCCTCGGAAGTTTGCTTCCGTGTGGGTTTAACACACATCTTGTTGTCAATTGTATCGATTTGTTATGCAGGTCTAAACCTTTGTCTTCATCACAGACATTCATATCATGGTCAAAAATTATATCATGGGAACCATACGGGGGCAGAGCAATGATTTTTAAAGGGAAATTACAAACCAGCTGCAGGTTAAGAGCTTGTGAGAAATTCAAATTTGAAAGTTCATCTCAGGCCCTCTTACAGAACCCCACACACAGCTTCCAGAGGCTTCCATGAGATACATTCTCATCTTTGAGATCCACTGGCCCTGGAACCAGAGTTGTCTGAGTTGTTTTCTCATATTTTTTCACTTTGTTTTTCAGCCATCCCATCTTAGATAAAAGTCTCTGTGTCTCATTTACCCAAAGAGAATGCAGCTCTTGAAACCAAAGACTTAATATATAGTTGAGGACAATTTTACTACATGACTGAAAAGGCAGAATCATTTGACTCAGCCATCCTAAAAGTTTATGTGGTCCCTTATTCAAGAGTTTATTATGAGAGAGACAAGACAAAGGAAGACACAGAAAGAGAAAAGGGAAAGTCGGTCATATAGCACACTGATATAATAGTTATAAGGTCCACTCTTTCATTTTTGTTTTTACTAAATCATAATGTTTTACATAGTCACCTAATGCAGTTGTTGATCCAATGATATTAAGGTTACATTTGTTTCTATTAAATTAATTGCTAATAATTCAGACTTCTACTCAACCTACCAAATATGATTTTTATTTCTGAGCCTGTTATGAATAGAATCAATCAGAGTGATATACCATAAATATTTTAAACAGTTCTGCCCATTATTTTCCTTATTACTAGTTATTAAGCATGAGTACCTTTAATACATGGAAATACTGAGACTATTTCCCCAAACCTTCTTTTAGTAGAGATGTTCCACAAAAAATATATTTTTTTTTCAGTAAAAGTGAAGAAAACTATCTTAAGTCTACCTGAGTTAACCAGAATCCAGATGATAAGTATTGTTCATTTGTTCCCTAAATATTGTCTTGGAAAAATCCCTAAGTTCCTTGAGAAATGAGTCATCCTTTATTTTAATGTAGAAGTTGGTGACAAGTTAACGTTTTTCCTTAGACTATACTTAGGAACAGATAAATTCACACGATTCTTGAAATGTTTCTTTATCTATCTAGAAATCTTGAACTGGCAAAACTTTAATTCCCTCCCCAATACATTACAGCAAATTATTTGCCTCTGTTTCTCTCATCTGTGTTCATAATCCTAGCATAAGTGCCTGTCTCGAGAGCATTTTTCAGCTCATATTTTTATCTGTCTGTCCACATGAAAACAGCTTAGGCTCTTCCCACTAATTAAAGTGATTTGTTTTTCACAGGTTAGTAGTGAATTTATCAAGGTGTTGAATCAAGACCCCCTTTGATTCAGCATTTCTGAAATATCCATCCTGGGACTAGCTCCGATAAATAGGAAGTTAGATGTAGAGGAATCTCTCCATTGAAAACCTCTTCAATGAGACAATAGTCATTCCTGACTCCCCAAGAAGCTGTGGAACGCCTTCTTCTCTGTGCCTTTATGGAAGGACCTTGTGAACTTTTTCTAGACCTAAAGCATCACAGATTGAATGGCTGAGGCATTTTGCAAAGAATGGTATGGAGTCTAACCTTTCTCAGTCTGGATGTGGCTTTTCAAGAGCATTGGAAAACAGAACTTACCATGATGACCTTGTGACTGTCACCACTTCTTTCCTTGTTTGTTCACTTGTTATGAGGCACAGTTTCAAAACAGAAATTCACATCATTTTCTCATTACCTTCAGTTTCATGATGAGAAATTTCTATGTGGGGCAGCTCGTCAGATAAATGAGGTTATATTTGCCTTTTATTTAGCTCAGAAGATAAGAGTAGCCTAAATTGAAGTGAAGGCTGGACGAAGATTTGGGGGCAGCACCACACAAGTAATTTTCTCATCACTAAAATCTCTTTAACATTATTCCCCAGGGGAGCGTCCATACAACAAGATGGCGCCGCCTTTGTTTGGAATTAGCTTCAGCAAAGCACTTAGTAACAGAACTGTACAGAATTGATCTGAGACTACCAACAACAAAAAAAGCCGACCCTATGGGGAAATGATAAAGCCAGAGGTCTAAAATTAGATTCTTCTAGTAAAGCAAGTTTTGAGACTCAGAATTTTAATTTAATTTAGGATTGGGGGTGATTTATGGTCTCTCAGATAGTCCATCATTTTCTGAAAAGGAAATGGACAGACAGGGTCTTAATTTCTCACTGCCCTTCTTACCTAGGGTAGAACTTGGACAATGATTTACTTGGGCATAGCTTCGTTGCATTAATTTTAAGTGCTCAATTTAAAATGATATATTTAGGAGTGTAACTGCTCAGAATCCTAAGAGCATTTTAACGTGTTTATAAAAGGATAATTAGAAATGTCGACAGCAGAGAAAGCTGATGGGGCGCTCTGTGTGCAATTAGGTCCCTGAAGAGGTTCCTCATTTTATCCGATGATTTATAAAAATAAAATAAATAAATTTGGGCATTCATGAAGATTATTTTAAGTTGGTATAGGAAATGCTAGCTAGTGAATGGCAAGCAAAGCAGCCAAAGGCAAAGTATAAAACAGCCACGTATGTATCAAACACAAATACACACATGTGTGATGACTATTACTGGGGATCTACAACAGTATTTGAGATGAGGCACCTCTACTTACAAAAAAGGACATGTCGCATGGGTCCTTGTACATAAAGTACAAATCTGATTAGAATTGTCATAGGAGAGGAAGCATTGGTCCTGAGGCTTCTCCATCTAGATACTAGCTAGTTACATGTTTGTGTGCCCAGTTGCTGAAAAATGTATTGAGACTTATATAATTTGTGATTTATACAATTGTCTAAATGCATGTGCTAGTCCAGCCAAGAGGTAAAAATGAAGTCAATCTGGCTCAAATTAGAATATAGCTATTTATTCCAGGACAAGACAACTCATCCATCTATCCATTGCTAAGTTAGATAACTCTGAGGAAAGTGCTTCCCAAACATAGAACGTGACTCTTTTTTTCTGGGAGGGGTCATCCCTCACCAATGGCAGGAGACAGTGTTACTCATCCTTGTACCTGAAAAGTAAAGGACTGGCCCCTTGATGAAAGAGTGGATGCAGAAGGGCCGGAGAGATAGCATGGAGATAGGGCGTTTGCCTTGCATGCAAAAGAACGATGGTTTGAATCCCCCGAGCTTGCTAGGAGCAATTTCTGAGCGTAGAGCCAGGAGTAACCCCTGAGTGTTACTGGGTGTGACCCAAAAACCCAAAAAAAAAGTGAATGCAGAAAGAAGAATGAGAGTTTTAGCTGATCACAGTAATGCAAGGTGCCTCACAATTTCTGAGGAAATAGCAGGTATAATAAAAACATAAATTCTGTAAACTTTCCTTTACTTCTGAATTTAAAACAGTAAAAATAAAGTTCAACCTTTGAAACATGTGGACAACTGAAATCTTACTGGTTTTTAAAGAACCTATACAACTCTCATCTCCTATAATTATTATTTGTGAAGGAAGACCCGCCAACTCTCAAGGTAAGAGATACAAGGAAAACAAGCAGTGGGGACATTGTTGTAATAAAGTGGCAAAAATCAAATAATGTTGACTGTGTCCAGAGTTGGTGAGCAGGCAGGAAGAAGAACATTTTCAAATGCGCATGGTGGCAGTATAAATTGGTGTGACATTTGAAAAGGTAATTGGGTAGCATCTGTCAAAATATTAAAAGAGCCCAACTTCATTCTAGTCTAGACAGGAACTAGGATGATAATAAGCTAGCCATGGTACTGCTATCCAATGGGCACCCCGACCCTCTTCCCCATAGCCTGCTCCTACCACCCCATGATGAGGTGAGGTACTAAGATGCCTTCCCAACCTTCTGTGTGGGCAGGTGACCACATGGACTGCCCTATCCAATGAGTTCAAACAGAAACCTATTCCTGTTTTCAAAGCCAAGTGTGGACTTTCTTGGATGAAAGCAATGCCAGTCTGTACCTTCTTCCCATTCCTGAACTCTAGATACCATGTCTGCTTTCCAGATTTTCCTAAAAAGGGGGTTGATCGGACAATACTGAATCTACCTTCAATGACCATTTATAGGAAAAGCCACATATGCACATGTGTCTGCAATTTCTCTGACCACTTCTCTCCAGTTTTTCATGAACTCTCTGGAATAAGGAGTTTGGGAACCAATTGCTACAAGAGGTGGCCACATCCTGAGGGTGTGGCCTTTAAGTTCAGCCTTTCCTCTCCCTTTCAGTGAGGAAATCAGACAGCACTTAGCCTACCCTTCCTGGGGAAGAAAGCTCAGATCTCTTAAAATGATTAAAGGATGAAAAATACAGACTACAAATTCCACCCACTTGAGTAATCAGAGTATTATTCTTACATGGTTCTAAAATCTCATGGGAAGATTTTTAAGGGAAAAAAAAGGAATATCTATTTGTATATTTTTTTCAAGCATGTATCAATGAGTGTCTCCAAAGTGCTTTTAAAAAAAAAAGAATTATCGGCTTTAACAAGGGGGTAATAACAGTCTTAAGAACATCTGAGACAGTTCGTCTTTAATAAAATTCACAGTGCTAGCTGGTTCCATTACTCAAGGCTTTCGTTCAGCACACACATTATTTATTATATCATTATGCATTCTGAAAAGTGTCGGCCACGGTGACTTAGAACAGGGCTGTGCTATTGTACAGGAAACCTCACATTCCATATTGATAACAGCTACTCACCCACCTTCCCAGTGCTTTCTGGATTTATCTTAAAAGCTCTAAAAGTAGATAGCTCGTGGCTTTTCCGAAGCTGCTGGAATAACCTCAGGGCCCAATTGACAACACAGGCTGGACTGTAATAGCTCCAACTAACCAAGTGGTTTTGCAGGAATGAGAATCATAAATGCACAGTAGCTGTGAAGCCAAATAAATGGCCAACACAGCAACCTGAGTAAATGCTGTTTTGATTTTTACCATTTTCAAGCCATTGGATTATTTATTTATTTTTGCTCATTTGAAAAAGCTTTTACTTCTAAATAATGTTAGAGTTTTTGAATTAGACAGAGAGGACTGGTCAAGAGTTTGACACTGTTTCCTGAATTCTCAAGACAACTTTTCTGCATTTTATCATAAAGGAACTAAAAGAAGCAAATCCTTAGCACCTTAGCATTGATGCCTATCAGTGGCTCCCACTTAGATGTGGTTTAATTAACACAAAATTCAGAGCCAGTGTTTAATGTGTTTAACCATACACATCTGATTTGTTCAAAGTGTCTCGATTCACAGACATTAGTTTCTTACAGAAATATCATTTGTAACTCATTTCCTTACAAAAGAGCTTATTTGGCCCTCCACAAAGTTTTTTGGTCTAGGGGTCAGAGTGATAGCACAGTAGTTAGAGTGATGATCTGGGTTTGATCTCTGGTATCCCATATGGCCCCCCCCCTGCTAGGAGTGATTTCTGAGCACAGAACCAAGAGTAATGCCTAAGTGCCCTGAGCAACCAGAAACCCCTGAGTTTTGGGGTATAGCCCCCAAATCCAAAAACCAACCATCCCCCCAAAATAGGAAGTTTGTTTGACCAAGAGAAACTCTCATTTTTGGCTTGTATGGTATTCACAGTTCTTAGACATTCTGACAAACTAGTTGGTAGCTCCCTGAATCACTTATGTCTCAGGAACAGAAAATCCTGCCTTGAGGGTTCAGTTAATACAACCTCATAATCTGAGCAGAAAGACCCAGAAAGTACAGAATTACATCTTCAACACAGAAAATTCTCTTTATCCTTAATTGCAGCAAACAATCATTTCAAGGACCATTAATAAAGTCTACTGTCTCTCTCTCTCAGAGAACAGGAAACAATAGAAAAGCCAAGTGGAAGGAAGGAACAGATATTTATGATGTACCTCTCTGCTCCACAGATCAGGCTCTGCGCCCCCAGTCTCACTTGATTTATCTCAACGAACTTTCATGGCTACCTGCAAATTTGAAACACTGAGCCTCGGGGAGGTGGTTTGCTGGAAGCTAAAGTAGCAAGTGAAATGATGGTTTGTCAGAGATCCCACAGATCATGTACCTCAAAAAACAAGAGAAGTGGGACGCTTCCCAAGGACAAGTCTTGGACTTGGTCATTGCCGGAAACCTTTCAGAAATTTCCTTTTTCAGATTTTGCATCAGATATTCTTGTCTGGCTTTATTTCTTTATAAGGTTTCAAGAGCAGTAACAGTTGCATCTATATTCGTGCCCTGAATACTAACTGAAAACTAAATATGGTTTCAGTGCCTTGTATGTGCCAGTCCTTTTGCCTTTCCCATTCACTCACTGATTCATTCACCCACCCATGTGACAAATATCTCTTAAAATCCCACCTGTGTCAGATACTAAGAAGCATGAGGGACAGTTATGTAGCAGCTTTATTCTCCTTTTATACCTAAGGAAACAGAAACTCACAAAGATCAGCACCAAGGTACCAGTATGGTACAGACAGACTCAGCCTCTTGGTTCATGCCTAGTCTAATGCCCTGCCCAGTCTCCCTCAGGGTGATTAACAAAATATGCATAAAAATGTGGTTCGTTGCTACCAGGTTAAAATAAGAGATTAAAAATGCATATACACTTTTGATCTTCTGGGATATCTAAATAAATATAAATGACTACTACAAGTAATTGTAGGTGATCAATTCAATCATTTAGATGAAGCAAACAACTTGGCAACATGGACATAAGAAATAGGAAAAGCTAAATGATTCATACTATTATTTGGAAAAGACAGAAAAAAGGAGACTTAATTAACATTGTCTTGAAGGTACCCTCCTCCATACACATACACACACACACACACACACACACACACACACATTAATAGCCAAGACCACAATGTCTCTACTGGTAAATTGAATCAAACATTTAAAGAAGAAATAATACCAAGTCCACAAACTCTCCCATAAAACAGAGCAGAGGGACTACTTTGAGATTCATTCAATGAGGGCAGATGCCCAAGCAAAGCCACAGAGGGATGTTAAAAGAAAATGAAACGATATATCAATATTTCTCATGAATATCGAAGCAGAATCCTCAACAAAATGTTGGCCA